>SCLH01000357.1:623107-694065 GCA_004367855.1 Oikopleura vanhoeffeni
AATTAATTTTAAGAGAAAAAATTGAAATTATTTTGAGGTGTGAAAATCACAAATAAAGAAATTATTTTCGACTCTATGAATGAAAATCTTTGATTTTTGAACACGAAGAATTAAACAAAAATTCTAACTGGTAAAAGGCCTTGAATTTTTTCTAAGCAGTAGAAACTGATTAAAATCGAAGGGAAGAGTTGGCTCGAAAAGGTTTCGAGCCATACCCAACATATTCTAGTAGGTTATATGAGCAGTTGGCGTAGTGGTTAGCGAGACTAGACGAACGTCTTGTTATCCGGGTTCGATTCCCTGACCTCGCAAACATTTTTTTCTTATGAGATGGCCAAAACACTACCATCAGTTTCCCAAAAAAAACTCTAGAATTCGGTTGCAAGACATTTCAAAATTATTTTATCAACAATTATATAACACTAGAAAATAATTCGAATGGTCAACTTGAATTTTTTTTTTCTGAAAAATTCTGTTATTGACTCCAATCTGCCCAATTAATGGCATTTAAGGGGTGGGCGTCGAATTATGGGAGGTTTTTCAAAACTAAGGGACGTTTATAAGACATCGGCCCAAATGATAAAAGAAATGACGTGAAAAACTAAAAAAGTTCACAAGTAGTGATAGAGAGCAAAAAACTATCTACTTGTGAGTAAGTAATCATACTCTAAAATACTGTAATTTGAGCTAAATGGCGAAAAAAACATAAGATTTTTGTGAAAAAATATAAATAATAATGAATATTAATATTATATGAAAATTTTAACAGTGTTTTTTTACATTTTTTTTCACCAGATTTTAGAATCTGGAGTTATTTTTAAAATAAAAAAATTCCGATCCTATTTAAATTTTCATGCACGGCTAGACTGTTACGGCAGGCTTGACCGAAATTTGTGGAAGATGCCGAAGTGAAAATGATCAAAAATATTCAAAAATAATTTCATATCTGAAAAATAATTGAATTTTTGGCATTTTACACAGCGGCCTGGTCCCGTGAAAATCTGAGACAAATTTAGCCATCCTTAGTCCAAAAATGTAATTTAAGGGATCAAAAGATCCTTAAGGGATATGCCTAATAAGAAAAATATAATTTTGAAAAATATCGACTGTAACCATAGTCGCATTAGGCAAGTTATTTTGAAAGAAAACACTGATAATATTTTAAATATATGATATAAAAACTTATAAATTATGTAGATAAAGTTGAATGAGAAAAAATGAATCAAATTAATAAGTCATTAAAAACCATTTGAGTTCAAAAACGAAACCAAATAACAAACTAAAAAGAATACAGAAAATTTATCTAAAAATTTTGTTTTTCAGATGTTCCAAGAGAAAGTGAACGAAGTGTTTAAAATGTTAGAAAAAGCATACAAATTCGCCAGCTGGTCCAATACAAAGTTAAAAGACCTAGCGGTTCGTACTTCTAAGTACGTGGGATATAATTTCAACCGAACGAACAGAGGAAAAATACTTAGTAGGACAAAAATAGGAGAACTCGAAAAAGTGATAAATCTTTTCGCCGTATACCATGAGGGAAGGCAGTACGTCGACATTTTCACTCCTAACACGGATGAAGAGAATGAGTACGACCCCTGCACGTGTGACAACTACTACGACGAAGTCGAAGAATGTGTTCCCCTAACTATAGGCTACCGTCCAAAGGGAAGTCCTTTTCGACCAAAAAACCTAGGGGGGGAATGGTTCCATNTTAATTTTGTGGAAGATGCCGAAGTGAAAATGATTCAAAATATTCAAAAAATGATTTCAGATCTGAAAAATTAATTGAAATTTTTGGCATTTTACACAGCGGGGCCCTAGTCGTAAAAAATCTGAGACAAATTTTAGCCATCCTTAGTCCAAAAAATGTTATTTAAGGGATCAAAAAGTCCTTAAGGGATATTGCCTAATAAGAAAAATATAATTTTGAAATATCGACTGTAACCATAGTCGCATTAGGCAAATTATTTGAAAAAAACATTGATAATATTTAAATATAAAAAAGTATAAAGTATGTTAATAAAGCTGATAAGAAAAAATGAATCAAATTAATAAGTCATTAAAAAGTATTGGAGTTCAAAAACACAATCAAATAACAAAATAAAAAGAACAGATAATTTATCTAAAAATTTTTTCAGATGTTCCAAGAGAAAATAAAAGAAGTGTTTAAAATGTTAGAAAAAGCATTCAAATTCGCCATGGTATACGGGCGAAAAGATTTATCACTTTTTCGAGTCCTTATTTTGTCCTACTAAGTATTTGTTCTCTGTAGTTCGTTGAACATTTCCACGTACTAGAAGTACGAACGCTAGGTCTTTTAAACTTTGTATNGATAAACTAGCAGAGCTGATATCCCAAAAACTTTTGCATCTTGAAGAACAACTCTTCACGGTGATTTGTAATTTAACAGTAATTTGATACAATCCCACCTACGTCTACATCAGGGGTCGGCAGATTTTTTGAAATCGTTTGCTCTGCTCTAGCACCCTTTTTTTCAATGGGGGCTCATTTTTCAACAAAATTAAATTCAAATATAATTTGCCCCTTTATTGGCCTTCGGCCGATTTGGAGCTCATTTTTCAAAAAAAATAGATTCAAAATATAATATCTCCCTTTTTTTCGAAATTTTTTTTTGTAACCAATTTCCAAAAATATTTCGAAAAAATTCATGTTTTGAAATTTCAAAATTGTTTTCATACTCCCGCCACTACCCGCCGTGTCTGAATAAAATGTAAAGATCAGTACGCGACAACCATACGGTGAAAAATATTTAGCTTCAGGGAGCTCTAGGACGTGGTTTTTTGAACAAAACTTTCGCCAATTTTGGGCATCCCCTGTATCTCATATCGAAAACGACCAATAAACGGCAATCTCAAAGTAGAGTTTGTTAATTTTGGGTCTGCTCTGCTCTTAATTTATTCAAAAACGTTTGCTCTGCTCTGCTCTACTGATTTCAAAAGTTTGCTCTGCTCTGGCTCTACCTGATTTTCAAAGGTTTTTCTCTGGTCTACTCTGATCATTTTGAAAGGTCAGCTCTTGCTCTTAAAAAAGAGAGCAGCAGTAGCGGTAGAGCAGAGCAGAGCAACTCTGCCGATCCTGTCACACCTAACGCCTTTTAAAAAGCTTCCTAAAAACACTCAGAAGAATTTTCTCCTTCAATTTTCACATTTTTATTTTTTTTGTTTTCAGCTCAGGACGCCTACACATCATGCATTATTGTCCTTGTACTCGATTTTGCTTTGGCGGCAAAAAAGAAACAAAATTTTTGATTTTATCTATGATTTAAATTGGAAAAGTGCGCTAATTTGTTTCTTTGAGGCTACCGAGTTAAAAATGCATCGACCAAAATCTTAATAATGTTTGTATTTACGGAAAATTAATTTGAAGCATTTTTTTTCTGGTTCTGAAATTTTTTGTCAAAAATTAGGCTAAAATGAAAAGTTGACATGGCCCAAGCGACGCGATCAAATTTCAAAAAAAATCTCTAATGGATTGTCAAAACAGTCCTTGTGCTTTCAGATGCGCAGGTATGAGCGAACGTAATCTTCTAAACTGGTGGAGGAGATACCTTTTGCCTGAGCCTCCCAAACTATCATTTAACAATTTGGGCTAAAAAATGAAAGTTGACATGGGCCCTCAGAGACGCGCGAAGCAAAACTTGAAAAAAATTCTCTGATGCATTGTCAAACGATCTTGTGCTTTCAGATGCAGTAAAGTGAACTGTAATCTCAAACTGGTGGAGAGATCTTTTGCCTGAGCCTCCCAAACTGACCATTTCAATTTTTTTTTTTCGCGTTTTTGTTCGCTGAAAGCAAAAGTTTAAAACAAAGCGCTTTTGCATTATTTGTAAGGCTTCTCCGGAGCCTGACACAAAAAAATAATAAAAATTGTGAAAATTGAAGGAGAAAAGACGAACTGCGTGTTTTTTTAAGAAGCTTTTTAAAAACGTAGATGTTGGCGTAGGTGGGATTTTATCAGATACCTGTTAAATTCAAAATTACCGCGAAGGTTGGTTCTGTTAGTTACAAATGTTTTTGGAATATCACTTCCTTAAGGGGGTGTTGATCGTGATTTTTGGTATTTTAGAGGCTTCTTACTGGGGAATTTTTTCTCCAGCAAAATTGGGAAATTTTTTTCTCTAGCAAAATTGGGGAATTTTTTTCTCCAGCAAAATTGGGGAATTTTTTTCTCCAGCAGAATTGGGAAATTTTTTTCTCCAGCAAATTAGGGAATTTTTTTCTCCGGAGAAAAAAATCCCCCAATTTAGCTTTTGTTGTTTTGGGGGATTTTTTCTCCAGGCAAACGCTGTCTAGCCGCCTGGAGAAAAAAATCCCCGAATTAAAAAAAACTCAGGCTGTATACAGTTAACATAGTAATAACATGAAAATGTTAGAGAGCTCTAGTCGCATTTCAAGACTCAAACATATAATTTACTAAATTTTTTCTTCAATTAATTTTATGGGCAAATTTGTAAGTTACGATAAGAAAACTAACAGTGAAAATTTCCTATCTTTTATAAGCTTTCTACAATCTGTACTTTTTCGGAAATGTTAAAGACCTTTTTTGATTGAAATAAAATAACTACATAGTCATAACTGTATAGTCATAGATAATAACGTCTTATAACTATTGGTCTATCAAAACGGCTTTCGTCAAAATTTTGTTTGTTTTGAGACAAAAAAGAATCATGCACGCGAACGAAAGAAGGTTTGTGCGTACTTTTACAATAACATTGTTTGGTGATTATTTAAAAACTTCATTTATTTATAAATCTATTTCTAGCACTCACAAATTAAAAAGTGTCCAATCTTCAATGTTTTTATTGAACTTGAGCTTTTAGTTTATTAACAACTTTTGTAAATTTTTGATGAGAAATTTTGTTTTTAAACATATTTTTTAGTTCATACGAATATGTTTTTCGGATATGTTTTATTGCCTTTTTTTATTATATTTCTAAAATTCAAAATAAACCTTACTTATATGATTTTTCTCTTTGTCTTTTAACCAAAAACTTTAAAAAAAAATATTCTAAAGCAGATTGAGCTATAAACTAAAACTTATGCAAATGTGGCGATTTGTTAATCTAAACAATATGAGTCGGAATTTAGATTTTGCATCTGATTTTATTAAACATTGAAATACCTCGTCTACATAAGGGCAGCCCAAATCGCCTTGTTCACCGTTTATACAAAAACGTCTTCGCAGTTTACGTGAAAAGGGATCACTGCACGTTAAAGAACAGGGACTCCAGCTTTTAATAGGTTATTTTAACTATAGAATTAAATATTTTTAATTAGGAAACGCCCATTCACTTCGTAATAAATTCTCGACTATTTTCTCCATGAAAATTTAGCGAAAAATAGTTAGGCAAATTCTAGACTTGCAAATTATTAACGTGAACTTGAAGTTTCTGTACGAACAGTTTGAAATAAAACTATTTGATAATGAATTAAAATAAAATTCGAAAACGTTCGCAAAAAATAAAAGAATTAAATATATTTAATATTTTGATTAATTTTAAACCAATTTTTATAGTTTAGAAAGACAAAAATAAAATCACCAAGGCATTTTGTTCAAGTATATCTAGGGTGCGCAGCAATGAAATTCTAATTTTTAAATTAAAATAATGATTGCAAAAGTATTATTTGCTTTTGCGCATTATATAGTACGCCCTGAAAGTGTACACCCATATCAACACAAACATTTATGACGCTGAAATGTAAAGGAGGGAGTGCTATTCAACCAAAACGGCCAGTGCCCATGTCTGAAAAGCTTGGAAAAGCATTTCAATTGAATAAAAATAGAAAAATTTTGATAACGTACAAAAAAAATTATTTTATTAATTACGAAAAAAAATACTTTTTCTCATTGATATTTTTCTATAATTACAAAAAAAAATACTTTTTTTCCATAAATAGTGAAAAAAAAATATATTAAGTCCAAAATACCTAATGGAGATTAAGCCTGATTTAAAGTTTAAAGATCATTAAGTTCTCAAAAAAACGTATTTAATGATGTTTAAGTAAAAATGATTAACCTCCATTTAAAGAGTACTTTGCATTTGCGGCATTTATACATACGACCTGAAGTCTGTACCAATTAATTCAACGAACATTTATGAACGCTTGAAAGGTAAAGGAGGGAGTGGCTAATCAAGCCAAAACGGCCAGTGGCCCATTTCTGTGAAAAAAGCTTAGAAAAGACATCATTTCCAATAATAAAAATAGAAATTTTTGATTAAACGTACAGGATGTTAGGTTTATCCTTCTTTTTTCCAAACTGCGTTACACTGATTTCGCCGTTTCTGATTCGGTTGTCAGAAGAGTTTTCTCAGATTCACCAATCAAAACGGCGGGAATCAAGTGTAACCGTTGGAAAAAGAATGGGAAAAAACCTTACCCTGTACAAAAAAAAAATTTATTTCTATTTAATTACGAAAAAAAAACTTTTTTCTCATTGAATATTTTTCTATATATTACAAAAAAAATACTTTTTTCCATTAAATAGTGAAAAAAAAATATATTAAGTCCAAAATAACTTAATGGAGATTAGCTTGATTTAAGTTTTAAAATCATTAATGTTCTCAAAAAAACCGTATTAATGATGTTAAGTAGAAATGATTAACCTCCATTAAGACTTTACTGTATAATGACACAAAACGGAAGAAAATATTTCGACAGAAACTACGGACTAATAAAAGAAATATTTTTTTAGTTTTTTTGGCTTTTTGGCCAGGGAATTGACCGTCAAATATTAAATCAGCATTTCAATTTTTCCGCAGTCTTCCCGCATGGTTCTCACTATGCGCACTTTGAAAGCTTTGTGATTCCTGCATAAAATGAAAAAATAAAATTAAGTACTCATAAGTATTGTCCAAAATATTTTCAGCTTATAAAGTGTTCCGCCTACGCATTTATTTTGTCAAAATGACCAAAATTTCTTCGAAAATTTTATTTTTCAAAAAAAAATTATTTTCAGAAAATAGCAAATTTTTTTCAGAAAATAGCAAATTTTTATGTGAGTACGATCCTTGCAAGAAGAAAACTAAAAAAAATCAGCTGATTATGCTCAAAAACGAAATTAGTGCTGAAAATGAGGTTTTTGAAACTCACTTTCTGACCACTAGATGGCCAAAAAAATTTCTTTGCTCGGAATCGTCTTTTTCGGTGACGATTACCCCCCGATAGCAAATAAATGTTTAGCAGGAGTTTTAGTTCAGTCTGTAGGGTTTCCGCTGCGCAAGTATATCATAAGAAAAAAACTTACAAAATCTAATAAAAATTTTGTGGAGTCGGTGTCTCTTTCTATTGTCTGGTAATGTTTTTTTAATTTACTTTTTATACAAAAAAAATATTCTACAAAAAATGTACATTTGTATTTTTGTACAAAAAAAATATTTTGAAGGTTTTTTTTCGACATAGAAAAACAATAAAAAATAAAACTTACCTGGTACTTAATCTCTTATTAATAACTATATTTGAATGTTCCGAAAAAGTTTTATTACCATTAATGATTATTTTATGTGTCGCAGAAAATACTAAACGTAGACTAATGAGAAGACATTTGCTTATTATTATTCATAATATTAAAATCTTGAAATTACAAAAAAATATAATTCACTCAAAAGTTTACCCAGTTTTTACACAAATGTAAACTCCAGGTCAAGATATATATATGGTTGGATTACATGTATTTAATCAAAATATTAGAAGAGCTTAATCTTGAAATGTTTTGCAAACATATGCAGTTTATTATGACAAACCTACATTGTTTTAAAATTGAACGTTTGTGTTGAGACATTTATAAGTATAAAATTTGAATACAAAATATCTTTTTTTCATTTACATTTCGACTTATGGCCAAACGTACCATTTTGGATTTTTTTGTTAATATGTACCGACGAATAAAAAATTGTAAAATAAAAAAAATTATCTAAACATTTTTCTATTTTTTTTTTTCAAAAAAACATTACTGATCTTGGAATCCGTTTTTTTGCGAAGAATTTTTCGATTTAACCGGGCTAATAGTCAGTGGCTATCCACTGTATTTGAAATTTAGATAGTGACTATTGGATTATTGCGAAATGCGAGAATATGATTGCCAAAATGTAAGCCGATTTTATTAGCTTATTCTGAAATTCAGGTTTTTGATTGACATTAAGTATCCCAGTTGTTCGTATCGGTGAAAGCCAAAAAGCATAAATAACAATGAATAAGAAATATTTAATTTATTATATCGAAGATTATACTTTGACACTCGTTGCAAACGTGACGTCATAATTTCAGTTTCTCCATCAAATTTCAGTTTCATAAAAATTACAATTATGTTCTAATAAATCAGCTAATTCTCTTTAAGAGGGTGGCATAAACCCGGCATCCTGGTGTCAATATAACTTACGAAAATAGTAAGTCAGATATATTTTCATGCTCATTATAGTTAGCTGAACCGATTTGAATATGTGTTCAGCTTCATAAATTATTTTTATCATTTTAGGAAAGATTGAGTTCGGGTTTTCATCTTTGAAATCGTAAAAATTTGAAAAAAAAATCGAAGCATTATGAAAATTTTCCGCATTTTTAGTCAAATTTTTTTGTTTAATAACTGAAATCTGTTGGTAAAAAACAAAAAAAAAATTCACTTTAACTTTTTCATGGATTCCTGCATATTTTCTGACCGCTGTTTGAAAAATCATAAAATTTTATTTTATTTTTTATCGACTTTTAAGAAAATATAAAAAAATTTTCTCCCAATCAAGTCCAAAATTTTTTATTCGTGGTTTTTTTAACTCTCCATAAACAATCATGCAGAAATCACATATTAATGTTTTGGCATCTATTAAATCGCCGTATGTCAACTAATCGGTTAGGTCGCGCTTATCATTTGAAACTGTTGATGAAATTTTAACACTGACTGAATCTTAAACATTTATGGTTGTGAAAAATTCCAATAAAATGATGGGTGTATGGCGCCATTTTGTTAAATAGTCAGGACATTTTTTTATTCAAAACGCAATTCAAGGTAATTTTTATCTCAAAAAAAGCTGTTTTTCTCTACTTTTTGCCAATTTTACCTTTTTTCATAAAAAAAAACATTTGATATTTAAGAAATTTTCGACTGTGCAGAGTATTAGGAAATTATTAGCGGAGTACACTCAAAAATAAATAAAGTTTATTAATATCGTCTTTAACCCTTGGAAGCTCCAATTGTTTTATTCGGCAGAGGCTCCTGCACCACTAAAGTGGGGCGACTTTGAGCCTTCATTACGGATTAACACTTTATAAAAAGCCGTGAATGATCTTAATTTTGTAAGGATAGTCCAACTTAGCGAGGTAAATCAATAGATTTTAAAATTTTTATCTAAATCGGCCGACTAAGCTGCAAAGATGGGCTTTGATCACTTACTTCTCATTGAAAACAGGAATATTTTCAAAAACATTTCTTTCAATATTCGCACTCATTAAGACCTTGGCTTTCGCAATTTATTTTGATTTCAATCTATCTTCCCGTTTTCTCATAACTAGACGATTAGCAGCGCGAATGATCAAAATAAGTTATAAAACAACGTTTGTTATAATTTAACCGCTAGACTTCGAAATATTATCTCGACGTAAGCCAACTTTCTGATTAGTTTGCCGTAGCTTTCATTTGAACCTACTTTCGAAAAAATCGAAGCATATTTTTTCCGAATTTTCTCAAAAATTGAAAAATCACTCACGAAAAAATAAAAAGAGTTCGATGGTGGAATTATTTTTTTTTGAAAGATACTCAAAATACTTTCCTAAAACTCAGTTCTCAGATTTTATCTACCGTTTAAACTGTTTGATCAGCAGCATTTTAGAGTTTTTTGAGAGAAATTCTCTAAAAAGTAAAATGAAATAATTTTTGAACGAGAAGTCCTAGAAAATTAAACTGCCATTTTGAATTCCTCGTGGCAAACTCTATGTTGGGTTTGATCAAAAAATTTCCTGGACTTTTTTCCATCCGATTTCAGCGGATTCAATTTTCTAAAGTGGTGCTGAGCTTCCAAGGGTTAAAAAATTCTATAGTTTGGTTAAGTTGGAAATTGATGCACAGTGAAAAGTGTTTTTTTGTATTTTCACCTATAGTTAGTTATGTTTAGAAAATAAAAATGTGAACGTTTGTAAGAATGAAAACTTTGTTGAGATAAAAAATAAAAAAAAAAATTTCCACCTTTTTCTTTCACATATTGCTCTGAAATAATGTACCAATCTGCTGACTTATGCCACCCCCTTAACGGGTATGCTCAGAAATCTCTAAACAACGACCAACTCAGATGGTGGTAAATTTATTACCAGCTAACTTTGAAAAATCATATTTTTTCTTTCCTGGAGGTAAGTGTCATGGTCGGACATACTAGACTAATTTTGAATCAACAATTTTTCGCAGATAAAAAAGAATTAAAAACGTTTTCATGTTTAACAAAAAGATTTTTTTACTCGATTTACTTTCAAAACGTTAAAATTGTCGTAAATTTGCATAATTTAAAGAAAAACGCTGATGATTTTAGTTTTACAGTATCAATATAAAAATACCGCCGGGAAATTATGATTCTGAAAAACTTCTCGCAATACTATCGACTTGCTAATTAGCGGCACGAGTTCTTGATTTCGTTTATCGCGCGAGAAAAAAACCAATCAAAACAGAAAAAATTGAGAATCATTTTTCTTATTAATTTAAAATTGATTGGATTCTCCGAATTAATTAACAGCAGCCGCACGTTTAGGATACTTACTGTGCTGGATGTGTAAAATATCCGCCGATAATCGTTTTGCTCTTCCAAAGTGTGATTAAAATCAGCAGTAAAGAGTTATCAAAATAGGTTTCCGTTTTTATTCTTTAAAAAACTAAAAATTTATTTTGTACAATGAACTGTATCATTTATTGTTCTTATTATACTTTCGAATGTTACCAAATTATTTGTTTGCTTTTCTGTTTGTCAAATAAATACAATTGTTTTGACGCGCTCAAATTCAAAGAGTAATAAAGTCAAACCTGACTAACAAATAGTATCAATTTCAGCGGTTTGTCAAGAAGCCTTCATTTATGATTGTATATTATAAAAAGCACTAAATTTTTTTTATTTCTGGAATGAAATGATTTTAAGAGAAAAAATTGAAAATAATTTTGAGGTGAGAAAAATCAAAATAAAGAAAATTTGTCGAATCTATGAATGAAATCCTTGATTTTTGGACAACAAAATTAAATCAAAAAATTCTATCTGGTGAATGGCGTTTTAATTTTTTTTTTCAAAAGATTTCTCAACTTTCAAAAAACTCATCTAAACTTTTCATGTGCGAAATTTCGACGCGACAAAGTTGCTTTATCTCAAGAAGTAAACAATAGAGAAATCATTTTAGCACCAAAGATCAGGAATTGTGAAAAGCTAAGCATTTTTAATATAAAGTTAATCGAAATGGCAACTATAAAATTTAGCGCTCCAGAGTCGAGCTGGTAATAGATTACCAAAATGGAGTATGTGGGGTTAAGGCGGACTTGAAGGTGCTTTAAAAAATTTCCTCTCGGCATCAAAATTAAACAAATGAGCAATTTCTTTCTATTAAACAGTACTCGAGAGAAATTTTGTGATTATTTTTGAAGCGCTAGGACAACCGGAAGTACTGTTTAACAAACTGTACTCATCATCAATTTCTTCATTAATTTTTGTGTTAAAACGGAGCTTTTACATTTGGTTAAATATTTTAAATACTAAAATCAAATTCTTCATGAAAAGTAACCTAGAAATATTAAATTTGTGACAATATTCCAAAGAGAAAGTAAAATAAATTGATTTGAAGTAAGATTAATGTTTTGATGTAATCCATCACTTTGGAATGATGCGCCACACTCACTTTATAATAATGATAGCGGGAGATCTAAGTGGAATTTGCAGAAAAAAAATCCCGACAGGAACTTAAAAAATAAACACAGAAGAATGAATTTCAAAGAAAATATTGTTCCATATTCAACCAGCCCTGAATTTATCTTTCACCACATAATTTAGAAATATACATGTATTTTCATATATCCCTTAGTCAGCTTTTGATTAATCTGTGAGATGTGGGCAGAGGGAGCCAATCCTAACACTCCTAAGACCCCTCCTAGCCACTCATGAGGCCACTTTTCAGCCCACATCTCACAGATTAATCAAAAGGTGATAAAGGGATATGTGAGACATTTTTTAGGAGAAATAAGGCACAAATAAAAAAATGGGCTTATGACCAGTTTGACAAAGCCTTAAAAATGATCTGAGAGAAATATAATTTTATTTGAAAATACACTGAAAGCTGTATTTAGCCGTAGCTGTAAAAAGTATCGTTCTGGTTATGTCTTGAACCGGTTGGTTAAGTGATATGTTGGTTTTATTTTGCTTGCATAATACTTTCAAGATTTGTTCTTCAATATCAAACAATAAAAAACATTTTCTCATGTTTAGATCTCAAATTATTTATTTTTAAAAATGGGCTACATTTCACCAGCAACAAAAATGTAAGCACCCTCAATCCCCTTAAGACCCAAAAGTATCAAAACGGTCGGAGCTTTATTTCGAGACACTATTTCCACGAAATTAGATAAATTATTACGTCACGTTTAAAACGAACGTCAAAGTATAATTTTCGATATATCGACTCGATTCGAGATAATCGTAAAAAAATAACCCATAACTTTGCCATTCACCCCAATATGTAGTTGTGGTTTCTACTGTCGTCAAAATCAAATCCATATAAAAACCAGTTGTTTCGAATAAACCGACTGGTGGAGTTGTCTGGAGAAAATAACCATAATCTAAATTTGGCTCGACAAATTTATCCAAGTTAAAATTGAGTAGTTCCATAGGTAACCAAGTTTCCTTGGGTATATTATCCTGACATTTTTCTTTCGGCACAAAGCAATCTCGAGGTTCAACACTTGAACCAGGGCAGTGACGACCTTTATCGCTATCGCAAACTCTAGTGCGAGCCTAAAAGTGGATGATAAAATAATTTTTATCGAATATAATAAATTTTGAATTAAAAAAATATTAATTTAATTTTTTTTAAATTTCTGTAAAAACTGATAAATCTGGCCTCAAAAATATAATTCGTGGCGGTCTCGCGGTAAACTGACAAGGTTCTTACAGTTTATACCAGGAATCGACATAATTGGATCGTATCGTATTTTTCGGATCGTATCGGTTTTTTTCGATACGATCCGATCAATTAGAAAGAATACTTACCCAACTGAGCGTTGATAAAGTAAAAGTAAAGGAAGCCAAAATAAAGTTGGTACAGTCACAAACCAAAAGTAACTACATAAAACTAATTAAAGAAAAAACTGTAACTGGAAGAGTAGCATTTTATTTTTTCGTGTACCACAAGCGCCTAAACTTTGTGTGTGAAGAGGCAGAAGAAACAGAAGAGACAGAATACAGCGGATTCCGACCGTATACGAATAAAGTAAAAGAAACAGATACGACTGTAATCAAGCAATTCGAGGAAGACAGAGGGTTTAAAAACGAAGGGTTACTAGAGAAGTTCCAAAACGCAATTTCAATAAACGAGTGTTACGATATGGACCAAATAGACGGAGTCTACAAAAATACTGGAAACGAAGAAGACAAAGAAGAAACACCACCTCAAATAGAAGACAAATCATCAGATGAAGTTCAGGAAAGATTGAAGCCTGACAACAAAACACGGGCAATAAAAGAACCTGAGCAACAAAAACCATCTACACCAATGCGAAAATCCACTACTCATTACAACGTTGAAACATAGATAACCCCAAAGAATCAAACTTTTAACGATATGTTAACTGAATCAAATTGGGCACCAATCGGAACGAACAATAAACAGTTCAACAACCAGTCAATGAAAAAGATAAACCTGGATGAGTACAATTTCATAACCCTGACCTCAACAAACAAGTTAATCGCACAAAAACAAACTTGATTTGTAGTTGTCAAGTTAAAAAAAAAATTAATTTGGCAAAATTTTCTGAGAGCCCGTTTTGCCAATTTACTTTTGTTTCTCTTTTTTTGCGTCAACTTTTCGTTCTTAAAAAATATTTCTGCTTTTCACATTACCTGAAGATGAATAATAAATTCGAAACGTTGTAAAAATACTATTTTATATAGCAAAAAACAAATATAAATTGTGCCTCAAAAACCCAAATACAAAAAGTACAATTTCGATACGGATAACAACCGTAATCCAAACGACTGACTAGCAAATGCATTATTTTGTTTAACGCTAGAAGACCGGTCGAATAAATTGAATGAAGGAGAAAAAATCGCAACACTCATGCGAGCCCTCAAAGGGAATTTGAAGGAGACGATGTTCGCAAAACTAAGGGACACCCCTATAGGAGAGCTAACACTTGAAAAATTCCAGGGAATGTTCCGAAAACACACAACCAAGTCAATTAGAGAAATTGAAAATCGGTTGGGAAAAGTATGAAAAAGCCAAGCTGGTAGCTATCAAGACTTATACATGCAGATAGAGAACCTGATTATAGAGCAAATGATGGTATCCGGAATTACAAAAAGTCAACTCAACAAGAAAGTTATCCAGGCTATGACCGAAAGACTGTTCAAGAAAAAATGTCATCAAAGCTCAGAGACATTCCAAACGACGACAAAAAAAGGCCAAGAACTAATAGACTTGGCCGACGAGCTAAGCGAGCTTAGCGATTCAAAAGGCTTGAACGCAATCAGCAAAATTCTGCCTGAGAAACCGTTAGAGGAAGCTACAGAACGATTTTCAAACAGGGAAAGGAGAAAATGCTATAGATGCGGTAATAAAGGGCATTTAATAGCCGACTGCACACAACCGGATAACAGACAAACCAGAGGTACGGCAGAGACCACACAACAAAGCTATAAACGAAACTGGGGAAACAACCAACAACAAGGATGGCAAAACAACTCACAACAAAACACCTGGCAAGGAAACAACCAACAACAAAGAGGACCAAACAACCGAGAACGAAACACATGGCAAGGAGGCCGAGGCGTGGAATAACTACCAACCAATCCGTAACCAAAACAATAACGCAGACCGTTATGGAGCACAAATAAGAAGCAGTTATTTTACAGAAAATTATCAGAGAGGTGGTAATAGGAATAATAACTGGGAGAACAACACCAGCAACGGCAGTTATTATAGATCGCCAAATTTTGATAATAGGAGAGGCGGTTATAGGTCCGGTAGAGGGGACTGGGGAAACCGTAGATATTAAAATGGGACTTCTCATAACAGACATAATTCTCCGTACATACAGTGTGGAGGGGGTAGCAATAGACATAAAAATTAGGGCACTCATAGACTCGGGTTCCGAGATATCAATAATTTCGAATAACAAAATAAAATTGATGGATAATATCATAATAGACAGCACTAGTGAGATAAAACTAACGAACGCAGTTCAAAATGAAATAACAACAATTAATAGAAAGTTCAAGTGCAACGTATTCTTCCCATAAAACCGTATAGCTCACAAATAAAACGTTTCACATTATGGAGCAGAATATGGAGTTCGAAGGGATAATAGGTATAGATATAATGCACGGACTACCTCTGAACTTCTTGAAATCAGGAGCAGTAACATTTTATAACATTCTAATTAGAAAAGATAACGGTATAAAACAAATAATAGATACAAGGGACAACGAAACATTCTACGATTTTATAAATAAATCGAAGAGGGTTATTAATAAAGTAAAATCAAAGGAAAATAAAATAATTATGCCAAGATATTTTGATTGGGTGAAAATTAAACGAGAAGTAGTAGGACAAAGTAATCTAGGGATTAAGGAAAGCTATGGCAACCCAGAGCTGATAAATTTAGGTATTATCTGTGCAACAATCCCTCGAGAGGAAACCGGCATAGTCAAAATTTTTAATAATAACGATTCAATAGTAGAAATATTGGAGGAGACACTTTTAATTTTGGAAGTGGCTAACAAAAAAAAGAGTTTTAATATTTTAGTAAAAGCAACCGAGTTAGGAGTGAGAAATAAAAGGATACATGAAAATGAGTTCCAGGAATGGAGACGTAATAGGAAAACGTTGATTGATAATAATTCTATTATTAATGAGATCGAAGAAAAAGGAGAGGGTTCGGAAATTAGAGACAAAGCAGGAATAAAAAGCTTATTATGAAAATATAACAAGATATTTTCTAGAACACCAAGCTATGCGGGGTTCTCAAAGGAATTGTTATTAGACTTCCAATTTAAATCTGAGAAGGATAAAATTCCATTTTACGCAACACCGTATAAAACAGCAGATAGTGTTGCAGATAGGTTAGAGGCGAAAATCAGTGAAATGATTGAGTCAGGTATACTGGAAGTATGTGATAGTCCTTGGAATAGCCCGGTTATCAGTGTAGCAAAAAAAGATGGTTCTATAAGAATAGTGAATAATTTCGCAGTTGCAGTAAATAAAAGGCTGGTTATGGCAAGATTTCCGCTACTCTCTACAAGAACTATTTTCGCACAAGTAGGCAAAGAGATAACCAGAATAAAAAATCTGTATCCAGGAGAACAGATTGGTTTTCCCTCGATGAATTTCAGATCTGGGTATTTCTTCCTGCCTATCGTTGACTCAAGTAGAGACTGTACCGCTTTCGCGGTGGGCGAGCGACAAGTCAGATATAGGAAGTGTCCTCAAGGAGTATCCATAGCACCTAGCTGCTATAGTAGTTACATTTATGGTATTTTTGGTAACTTCAAATACCCAGGGGCATACGTCCAGCATTATTTGGATGATGGCATAGTTGTAGCAGCAGAGTCAGTATTATTACCTGCCTTGGAAGAATATTTAAAGGTAGCAAAAGATAATAACGTGATTATAGCTTTACAAAAATGCACATTCGGGGTAACAAAACTACAGTATTTGGGACACATTTTGAGCAGTGCAGGAGTAGAAGCATGCCCTAAAAAAACACAAAGCTATTTAAGACTTAGCCGACCCAACAAATATGAAAGAGGAACAACAATTAGCGGGTATACTAAATTATTATTCGAGATTAACACCACGATTGTCTACTTTATTAGCGCCATTATACAGGGAGATCAGTTATGGCAGGAATTTCAAACCTAATACTGCAATAAACAACGGATTAAAAATGATAAAAGAACTCATAAAAAATGGTTTAGGCACCCACCATTTGAATTATTCAACATTAAATGGGGACACAATATTCGTATGTTGTGATTCAAGTTTAATGGCGGCCGCTAATTGTGTAGGAAATTGTAAAAAAGTGGATGAGGATTATACGGAGTTCAGAATAGCGGCTTACGGAAGTAAACCATTCGACCCAGCAGTGGCGATGCAAAGTTCGCGAAGTCGCGAACTAATAGGGCTGGGTTACGCATTAGAACATTTCGCAGATTTACTAGAACCTAGTTTAGAATTCATAAGCATAGTAGACCACAAAAGCTTAGCAAATATAGCAACAAATAAAAGTCTTGGTAAAACGAGTACTAACACGAGAGTTAGAAGAGCATTAGCAACTTTTCTTAATTTTGCGCAAATGGAAATCATTTTTCGGATAATAAGTCGGAAATCATTATGATTTGTGACGGCCTATCCAGGTTAATAATTATACCACCACAGAAAAAGTACCAGCAATAAATATAAGGACAGTTTATAATTGCGTAGGCATAGGAAAGGAAATAAAGACTATACAACCAAAAGTAGAAATAGGAAATTTGATAAAACAGCAAAAATTAGATGATAAACTTAATGAAATTATCAAGAAACTAGGAAATTCAAAGGGGATAATAGAGAAAATTGGGGGAAAAACTATATGATATCGCAGAATGGTCTGCTAAAACTAATAACGGATAAAAAAAAAGCATTGACAATTATACCAAAAAATGTAGCTTTTGAGATCGTAGATTATCTACACCAACAGTCAAGCCATAGCGGAATAAAAAGAATGCTTGTTCATATTCGAAACTCAGAAATATTAATACCGAATAAAACCAAAATTTTAACGAACATATCAAACAAATGTATTTTTTGCCAATCACTTTCGAAAAAATAAGCAACCGGAAGTCAACGCTCACATTAAACCATCTCTCGAACCATTTAAGCACGTGTTCATAGACTTAATGAATATTGAGGGATATGGCAATAATAACCACAAACATGTTTTAACCATGATAGACTTATTATCCGGATTTTGCGATGAAAGAGTGATAGGGAACAAAACAAGCGAACTAGTTTGTAGAGAATTATTATTTTTAGTTCACAGATCTCTATCAAATTAAGCCACCGTCACATTTGATAACGGACGCGAGTTCCAAAATGAGCTTTTGAAGACAAGTCTAGAGAAACTGAAAATAGTTACTTCCAACATTTCACCTTACAATTCAAGAGCCAACAGGATGGAAAGGTTTCATAGAAGCTTACGGCATATACTAAAAACCACAAAAACCACATCGAAAGATCTAAAATTAAAAATCGAAATGGCTATCTTGACACAAAATCAGTTACCTAGCGAACGACATAATATGATGTCCCTTTTCGAGATTATATACGGGAGACAACCTAAAAGTCATTTGGATTACCTTAAATCCCTGACGAACCGGAATCACAAAAAACCATTAATGAAGGTAGTCAAACTTTAGAATGGTACGAACACCTATCAAATCAGCATGTGCTGATTGCAGGTCAACACATAGTCAGCTATAAAAACCTTATAAACCTAGACTTAGGAAAAATTCTCAATATCGGAGACATGGTATTAGTATTTGACCCAATAACAAATCTGAGTAACACTCAGAGCCCAAAATCAGAAGGACCGTACAAAATTTTATCAAAAAACCTTAACTCGTATATATTAGCTCACATGTTCACAGGAACTCGATTAAAATAACACGATAAACATACTCAATGATCAAGAGATTGAGAACAAATTACTTATTCCAGAAATAAATGAGATAGAACAGAATAAAGGGGAAAAAATACAGAGGTATAACCTCAGACCAAGGGTATAATACAAATTAACGACAGTTGCTCTCTTTATATATTTTTAATATAAAATTTAGTTTTTCTTTGTTTTCCTGACTAAAAATTTGGGTTTAGCGACCACTTACGCGATGAAGATCCAACACTGGATCGGTATCTGCATGAAGGTGTTAGCGACCCAACAGCCACAGAAAATAGCCTTCATTCCTCAACACGGCGTTATGCTCGAGCATGGATCACAAGAATTATATGTGATCCAATACCGGCAACCGGTGGAGATAGGGCTCATAATAAAAGCTCCCAAATTTTCGAATAAAAAACAGTTTCCAGCATTTTTATGCAACGGGCTAGAAAATGAGACAACGGAAAAGCTCAACATGCTCGTGATTGAGCGGATAAAAGGGTATTTTCAAGATTCTGAAAATGTGGTCGCTGAAAATTATTTGAACAGTCAAGACATAACCGAAGAGGAATTGACTACTCAAGGTAAATTTGGGGGTAATTTAATCAATAACAAAGCAAAATTACTGCAAAAAGAGCGTCCACAAGCACCACCGCCATAACCGGAAATACAATGGGATAACCTTGAGAAATTTTTCGATAGCATAGAAACAACCAGGAGCAAACCTGGGTGGAACTGATCGTACAACACTTTTAGTAAAGGCAACAAAGTATCAAAATATGCAGAAAAACAACTTTTGAGAGTACGAAGTCACGAGAGAATACGAGAAAATAGACTACTGCTGAATGCTCTAGAAACAACCGAGGAGACATATAAAGCCAGAAACAAAAGATTATTTTAGGTACGACAAAGGTGACAACAATTGTTAGAATACAAACCGAAAAAGCACCAATTTTCAGAACAACGGCTCCTATGGTTATTCAACCGACCGTCAAAAAATCTGAAAGACCAGAAACCGTCTCAAAATTAGAAGAACCAGCACACAAAGGGAATAATTTATGGACGGATAAAATTGAAATAAAACCTTCGCAGTGGTCAATGTACAATGTCAGAACAGAAAACAATAAAATCGTCAAACCTAACGATAAATATAAATCGATGAAATGCTGTGAGAACTGCAAGCAAAATAACAATACGCTCCAAATAAGGACCGCGGAAAACACAGTAAAAATAACACTAACGACACTAGTAGAAGACCCCCAAACTCTGGTGTATGAGGTTTACGTTATAATATTTGTCGAGCAGTCAGCAATACAACCGACCTGGTACGACACCAAAAACGCTTGGAACCTAAAAGTCGGTGGGGCAGGCGCAAAGAACGCCAGAAAAAACGTTAAACACCTAACGCCATGCACGCAAACTGTAGGCATAGACGGAAAGTTTCTCAAATTTTTGAGAAGCACGAAAGGTGAAAACGAATACGCGCTCAAACTGAGTTGCGTTAACGAAATCGGAACAGATGAGCTATAAACTCAGATGATCAAAATAGAGCTACAGCTATCGGAAAACCTGTGCGCGAATACGAATTTTTACCTAATCCGATTGACGGGTAAGGATTCAGAAACTTCCACAAATAATAGAAAAAGGCAACAAGCTATTGCAGCCTCTCTAGGATTCACCGGAGGCGGATTATTCAATTATTTTCTCGGAAAAAATACACACTACAGACCAGAGCAATTAACAAAAGAGATCAACCTGCTGGAGGAAGTTCATTATAATTGGCGACATGGCAAAGAAATTTATCGAATTGGTTAGAGCAGAAGTAGAATCCATCCATGGAAATATTCCGGGAAATGCCTTTCTCAAGGCAGCACAAAAAATGTGCGAGGGTAAAAATAAAGCAAGTAGATTCTCACCAAGAAAGACCGCCGACGCTTGCAGAGACTTCTTGCAGAACGCCCTAGAAATCAAGATAACCAGTGCCGAGATAGAGGATAATGAAGGATTCGCAATTAAAATCCGCGCGAAGGCAGTCATTCCACGCCTTGTTTACCAAGAGGAAAAGATTATTTTTAGTCATACAATACCAATTCCCGCGGCAATATCCAAAGGCGTCACAACGTTCCGCACATTACAGTCAATGCCAGCGAGATCGTGTATCTGCAAGAATTGAATCAAATCGTATCAGGAGATGATTCATGCACGGTAACGGAGAAAGAATATTTTGTAATACAGATATCTTATACATCTACGACGCAAAAAGTAGATGTGCACAAGCTATAATGGGTAATGAATCAAATACCGCAGTATGCGACAGTACAATTTTTAGCTCAAAAACAATTGCATCATAAAATCATTGGAGAATGCAATATTGGTTTCAAATTCCGAAAAATCATGATTGAGGACGGGACGCATAACGAAGACTTGCCTGTCCACACAGTGGATATGTCCAAAACGAACTGGACCAGGAACACACCGAATATTACCGAAAATGTTTTAACATAAGGTGCTTACACACCGCATTCTATGTAGACAAAAGATTTTACGATTAAGGAGAAACAAAATCAGTAAATCTCGAACTCAACCATACCGTGTTTTCATAGTGACTATTCCACTATAACAGGCATTTTCGATATGCTAGCGCATGACCTGACAGAGCAGAAAAATTTCGTGGGCTCTATAAACAATTTAACGACAGTAACCTTATGGAAATGGCACAGATTGTGGCAGACAGATCATTAAAACTAAATATATACAGAATAGTTTTCACAATAAATTATACAAGTATGGTCTGCCTATAGTCTGCGCCACAACCTTTCTTTTAATCTTCTTTCTTATTATAAAATCATTTTATAGGACATGCAAGTGGGCTTATGAAGATTTTAAATATACTAGTAAAATGTCAAAAATTTCGTGTAAATGATGCCTTCGTAAGCCTCGGGATTCTGGAGAATACGAAGATTATGAGGCGTAAACACATATTAAAAAATAAAATAAGAAAAGAAGAGACGGCTCTGGGTATTTATAGTTACACCAGGGGCACAAAACTCTATAAAAAATAAAAAAGCTAACCTGCTATTTTTTGAGGTGTCACAAAACCTTTTTGAATTATTATATACCATAATTTCAGCTAAATTTTCCTCCCCGTAAAAAGAAAAATGAAAAGAAAATAAGCAAGATTATCGTATCTTGGTGACGTAAAAATACCATGACATATAATACCTATTTCTCGCTATCTAATTTTTATTTGGTTCGCATAAAAAGAACCATACTTACTTCCTAGTAACTCCTTTCGGTGTGCATAAACACAGAAAAATAAGAACTAACAAGATAAACGTATTTTTGGTGACGTAATTTATAAGAAACCGGAGGGAACACCTGTCCCTACGATTTCATATAGAAATTTTTCCTTTTTATTATAATTATTATTTTTTCTTTGTTTGAACATCGGGCGCTTCAACAGTGGAATAAGACGAAAAGATAAGGACAATGAGCTATGGAAAACCAGTGAATATCGTGCGAACAGACAAAGTGAAACCGACCATAACGATGTTAAAAAACAAAAATCATTCATATTTAGATATTAAGTATTTAATGCAAAAACACTGTACCAATTTTCAAAAATAAAAAAATCAAGGGAAATAGGAAACCGCGCGGAGAATGACCAAGGCTCAAAAATAACCAAACCTTATGAAACTAAAAAGAGGGGGTTGGATGTAAAGGTGATAAAAGGGCTTAGACCCAGTCCCCTGAGATGACGTAAGCTGGTGTCAGCTACCACTGACTCTCGACTGGCAGGCCACCACACTACTTAAAGTGTGGCTCACCAGTCGAGAGGTAGTTCCACCACCGAGCCCAGCCCAGCCAGCATCACCCGATCCCTGTTCAGTATTCCCGCGCGAGCCCCATTCTCGACTGCATTTTACGGTAATTAACGAGAAAGTTTCATTAGGGGTTTATGGGTTTAAATAATACATATCCTTGGAGGACATGTACCTTGCACCGCCTATAATTGGTCGGTTCACTGCTCTTAGCACATACGCACACAATCGGGCCAATGAAATACAAATGGAGCAGGGTAGGATATAATCTATATAAAGTATGGTCAAAATTACGTGACATCACACGATTCTTGTCCCCAAATAGATCTTCACCAGAATACAAAAAATTATATGAACTTGGACATCGTAATCGATATGAAATTAATGATCAAACAAGAGGCTGAAGATTAACTTCAATTTTGCTCTGTTGCGCCTCGTGTGATAATAAATTGTTTTTGGTTCATAATACCGTCATCAAAAACTTTAAACGCCAAATTTCTGTTGGCTTCTAAGCGATTGCGTGAAATTGTAAGGTATCATAATTCCTGAAAATGGTGGAAAGACAAGCCGGGGCTCGAACCCGGGGCTCTATCATCAACGACGTCATGATTCTAGCGTGTTAACCAACTATGCCCGACATTTCGAGTCGGATATTTCTCATATGGCGCGAATAAGTCGCACGACTAATCGCCCGACCTTATCGCTCCTTACATAATTAGAAATCTATTGGAAAGTCCAAAAGTGATGTTTACTGTATTTTATAAGTGAAACTTATTTTCTGGATAAAATTAGAGCTAATCGTTTTTGGGTGATATGACCTGAACTAAATCTGGGATAAACTGTAAAATCCTTGTATAAATGAAAATCACTTGTATTTACCACTTTGACGACATCTAGCGAGAGTAAATATTTTCGGATGACCGCGAGAAAACCAACAATCATTTTATGAAAATTTTAAAAAAATATCAAAGATAATCGATATAACTTATTGTTGTTCTCGATAAATTAATAAACATACCGTACTGTGATAAATCATCATTTATAATCACGTATATCATATCCCCTATTCACACTTTTGTAAATATCCCGGCCCTACTACTTAAAAACACACTAAGTTTCCTAATCAGGCAAATTAATTCTGAGCAAGATTTGCATCCGTACCTGTAGACCCTGACCACAACTGGCACTACAGGGCGACCAAAGAGTCCAATCTTTCCACATTATACATTCCATTTCTATACATGCTAATGATTCCCCCTGATTTTCAATTTTACACCCTGGTTCTCCTAATTTTTTGTCTGAGTTACAATCTCGCATTCTATTTTTAACCCCATCGCCACAAGTGGCACTACATCCGCTCCAAGCATACCAAGACGACCATTCAACTGGACAAAAGCCCAAAATGCATTCCTTTTCTTGGTAGGAATCTTTAAAAATACAACCAGGATCACCGATGAGTCCATTGAGGCAGGATCTATAATGGGCTGGCCAAGAATTTTCCATAGCTTCTTAGCGCCAAATTTTTGTAAATTTATGATGATATCAAAAAATCATAATTAAAGTTTTGGTCGAGAATGATGTAATGCATTATCACTGACAATCTATCAATGATAATTTATCACGCCTATAGATTAAAATTGAGACAAATTTTGAGATTTTAAATCTGTTCCTCATTCTCTTATAAATACTCTATGAATCATAGACTATGATACAGTCTGTATCAAATTATAAAAAAAATTGCCATTTAACAAAGTTGTGTTTTTACAACCTGAAAAGTTGGACACCCTAATCTATAGCTAGTTCGAATTCCCCAGCCACAAGTAGCGCTACATTTGCTCCACTCAGCCCAATCGGCCCATACGGCTGTTGACAATTCAGGGTGCCCAATAAGCCGAACATAATCTGTCAAATTTTCTTCTTTTCGTGAATATTACAATTTGATATAAATTATTTCAAAATTTTCTCTCACTTTCATTTCAAAACATTTTTTATTTAAAAAATCGAAATAAAAATTAACTTTTGACTAAGTCAAATTGACTCAAACATTTTTGTGATCTAAACCGGCAAGGTATAAAGTAAAACCTGCTTTCCCACCGGTAAAATCTTCAAACTAATTTTCTTTAAGGAGTTCACCAAAATAATACAATCCCGGCTTTCTTAGTAGTTTATCCGTAACTGATACAAACTATTCATCTGGTACAAGTTTTTGGACGTGGTCAATATGTCTCTAACTGGTACAAGTTTTAGGATTTTTTTTAATTTCTGTTTATATTGATGCCTATTATAATATCAAAAGAAGTACAAGTTAAAAACTTTTTTGGTTTTCTCATTTTAGAATTCTTTATTTAAAAACAAATCAAATTTCAATTACAAATTTTTTTTATACAAAAAAATGATATTACACTGCTGGCTGTATTTGATCTATGTAAATTCTATAAAAAAATTGTCTGGAAATTTTAAAATGCAACATTCCTTTGTAACCTTCTAGCATTTTCTGGATATTATCCGAATATTCATCTATAATTTCGATTTTTAAACCATCTCCTGAAGATTCTGTCAAGTTTTTGTCCAAATTTTCTTTCAATATTTCATCGGCTGGCTAAAAAATTTATAAATTTTTGAGCAATAGCATTAATTTTCTCGCCTGTTCGCATTTGCAGGGTTTAACATCCTGATTATTATCTTTGTTTTCTTCCCATAACACTTCACATATACTCCAATCAGCTGGTTTACGACAAATGTATTCATTATATGGACAAACGACGCAATCTCTTGTTCGATTTTGAGTTCCTACTAAAAATCGTTCAACATTAACTGGATCAGTGCAATCAAGACTACATGGATTCCAACTATTCCAAATTGACCACTCTAAACAAATAATTGACAGAACTTTAAGATAATAATTAATAATATTAATAATATTATAATAATATTATATATAATTAATAATAATTAATAATAATTATTAATTTAATAATAATTAATATAATTAATAATATATTATAATAATATAATATAATAATAATAATAATTAATAATATTATTAATAATTAATAATAATTAATAATAATTAATATAATTCATAATAATTAATATAATTAATAATTAATAATAATTAATTATAATAATTAATAATAATTAATAATAATTTACTTGGACATCCGGAAATTTCACATGGTGCATATTCGTAAAAATTATCTTCAGGACAAGCTCTAGAACCGATACTGTCTCCAGTACAATTGCGTTCTCTAATTCAGGCTAAACAAACGCATTTCTTTTTTAAATGAACAAAAAAAATTCCGTATCTGATTTAAAAAAAATTGCGTCGAAAATAAAATTTAGTTATCAATTTCAATATTTTTATGAGCCTAAACTTAATGCAACGCCTTCGCCGCAAGTCTCCGAGCATGCTTGGAATTCGCCCCATTCAGACCAGTGTGGAACGAAAAAGTCATCCGAACAATAGCCATTATTACACGCGGTTATTTCTTCCTCAACTCCGTCTCCGCAGTCTTTCCCTTCTATTTTATTTTTACAAATTCTAGTCCTTTCAATTTCACCAGCACCACAAAAAACTAAGCATTCTGACCATGATGACCATTCTGTCCAAAAAATAGGACAAGGTCCAACTCCACATTCAGTTTTCTCAGCTGACGCTTCATGACATCCATCATCACCAATGGTTCCATTTTTACATTCTCTGGATCTAGACTTAAAAAGCAATGAATAATTTATTTTTTCTTAAAGAGGTGGTGGTTGCTAAAAACTTTTTGTGCGATTTTAAGGTCGAATAGCTTGAATACTGCACACCGTAGAACTCAATAGTTAAATATGTAAAATATTTTTCAAGTATCAAAACTTATTGAAATCAACGATACCTTTCGAGGTCCAATTCTGAGGTCGCAGCGGCATCGAGTCGATGCCATCGACTACAACTTTTATTCCGACCAATCAGAAATAAGAACAAAAATTCTTCTCAAAAGAATTCAAAATGTTTTGCGCCTGAAAAAAATACAACCGACTTCTTCAGATTTTTTGTCCAAATAAGTAAATGCTTCAATAAATAATTAGGCCAAGAAAATAACATTGGTAATGTTCCCGCGGTCTGATTTTCACAAGGCACTGTTCTTTTGATTGAAACTAATCCCAGTTTGTTTTTTTCAAATTATGGTTTCACGCCAAAATAATATTTTTTCTATGCTCTCCTAGAGGAATAGTACAGATATAAGTTCTAAAAAGCGATAAATTATTTTTGGATTTCAATAACCAGAGCCCCATAAAACTTTCCATGCATTTCTAGATATCTGTTCAAGTTCAAGTTTTATTATCTTTTATATAATTTTTTTTACTTTTGACAATTATGGTTCTAAACTGCCGTAAGTTATGGTTTTTACAATAAAATTAATATACAGGGGGGGCAATATTGCCGGCCCAATATATGCAATATTGCCGAAAGTGCCCAATATTTTTTGCCAAAAAATTTTCGGCAATATTGCTCCCCCCTGTATTATATAAAATTAATATATTATATGATACAAAGTGCTTATATAATATTATTCATCAGTCCTGAAAATCCCCACCACAAGTGACAACACATTCTGACCACTCAGTCCAAGGCTGAAAACTTGGGCAATTAATACGGTTACATGGCTCAGTGTCTACTTCATCTCCAGAAGAGCAATTATCTCCACCTAAAATTCCATTTTTACATTCTCGAATTCTAGTCTGAGTTCCATTCTGGCCACAGGTTTCAGAACAACTTGCCCATTCCAACCATTTTGCCCATAATGGGCATGTTTGGGGATTACATTCCTCTGTTTGGTTCACAATTTTCCAGTTATGAGGCGCTTCACATTTTTTTTCGATAATCAGGGTGATATTAACATTTGGTTCCTTTTCAGCGTTGCAAAATTGGCTGTTTTTTCAAATTTATTAATGATTAAAGACCCTTAGCGGACATATTCTGAATATTTGAAAGATATTAACGACGCGGGATATCCCTTTATCACTTTTTGGTTAGAATGCGTAGCCACAACGTTAAAATCACACGTTAAAAGGAGTAGTGGCTACGCATTCTAACCAAAAAGTGATAAAGGGATATATCATATTATATAATGACATATGATTCATACATGATATATCCTTTTACCAACCAAACTAGATCTCAAAAACGTTTACTATCTCTATAGCGCGTGTTCGAATCCCACTTATGTTGTCTAAGTGATTGTCTTAGTGATTGCTTGAATGATTACACACCGATCAAATTTAGCGGTCCCAATATCAAGCACCCTTGCCTATAATCATACTCAAGACAATCACTAATACAACATCAATTGGATTCGAACACGCGCTATAGAAATAGTAAACGTTTTTAAGATGGAGGTTGATTAGTAAAAGGATATGCACCAATCAAAATCCTGAATTTTGGAATAAGCCAATGAAATGAGCTTGAATTTGTGCGGCCACCCAACCATAATCTCCTATTTTGAATCATTCAAATATTTATGATCTCCAATTTATAATATAATCCTAATTTTGAATCATTGATTTCAGTATAATTACCAGCTCATGCTTGTAAACATGCAACAAAGTTCTTGACTCACATTTTGATAAAATGATTTCGAATTATTAGAAGCATCTTTTTTTTTAAATGATTGAGATTTTTTGAAATTTCTTATTGCAATGCTTCAAAAACATGAAATACATCAACATTGCCTTGACAGGCATGCTGTCTACAGTCAAATTGAAACCTACACACATTACTGAATAAATCAAAATATTTTGGAAACCTGATGCTTTGACATACACATGAGTAATGTGTGTAGGTTGAAATTTAACCTGCAAAAATTCAGCGAAGTTATATACAGTTCTGCATCTTAAGTTAAGATTATTAACCTGGCAAGCCTCTAACTGGAACACTTAAACACAAAAATTTTGAGACCCGAAATTTCCGATCCGATCAGCAAAATCTGCTCGGATGCTCTTCCCTGGTTCGAGTAGTAGGATTGTATTTTGAAGTCTAATTGAGTTATTTTCCATAAAAAAAATATTTGAAACGGCGCCTTTGTTGGGTTAATAACTGGATTATTCGTGGGATCTGGTGATGGTTCTAAACTAGGATCCATCTCGGGTATCGGCTCATCATCTAATAGCCATTTTAAACTGTCTGAGAATAATCCTCGTCGTCTCCGATTTTTTTTCGGCGATTTTGATGTTTTTTTTACCGATTTTGGTGCCTTTTTAGCCTTTTGACATTTCTTTTTAGCACGAATTCGATAACCTAAATCACAAGAGCGAGTACAAGCTGACCAAGGTTCCCATTCTTCACTAGTCGCCTTTGCTGGGCAAAATCCCCGGTTACATTCTTCTCTGGGATACAAATCTAGCAAATTTAATGGTAAAAAAATTTAAATACATCAGTAAAATACCAGTGTCAATATTATAAAATAATTTTGGTCCGGTTCGCCGGTAAAACGAAACTGCAGCTAATCCAAAATTTGTGTTTTTTCAACATAAGATTTTGTATTGCACACGTTTTGTCTTCAAATTTGTTGAATTTTCGTGCATCCGCCTTTTTCATGGCAAAATATAAAGGAAATAATTGATCATAAATATACGTTCCTTTATTTCCAATTAAGGGGGTATTCGTCAGCATTTTTAGGAACCATTTTGGATCATTTTTCGAATCAATTGATGGTAATTTCAAAACTTTATCTTTTCAGAAAAGTACTTTTTCCCCGACAAAATGCAATTATAAAATTTAAATTTTTCACCCGACTATAAATTTTGCGCGCTTCTATTATTTTTTTAGGGCGCTTAAAATTTTATAACGACTCAAGAGCTCGAAAAAATTTTCTAGACATTTTTTCAAGATTAAAATAAAAACATAAATTTTCGAATTTTTCCTTTAAATTTCACTTATTTGTATGAATAATGAAGGTGCTAAAAGTTTCTGGATTTTCTAGTTTATATGACATACGGTTTCACTGTTTGTCATCTCTAACAGGACATTTCATGTCGACGGGTTACCCGTTAATTTCTTATCTTGTAGACAATTTTATGTGGTGTAAAAAAAGTTCTTTATGCATCCTATCCTTGTGACTGCATCGTAATATTCAAATTTAAATCGCCTTCATCCATTTCTTTGCATCCTATGTCCCCAATATTCCCAAATTTACATTTTCTGATTCTATTTTTTACCCCTTGATGTCCACAAGAATGAGAACAACTTTCCCAAGATTTCCAAATACTCCAAGAAGGACATTTTCGTGTGTTACACTTTTTTGTTTCAACTGGATTTGATCCACAGGCGTATCGAGCCGTACCTATAAGTTTAGCAAACATGGAAATGCAAGGTCGTTCTCTTTTAATGACACCACCACCACAAGTTTTATCACAGGTTTGCCATTCTGTCCAGTCGGTCCACTGGCCAGGTGGATAGACAAAATGGTTATATCTTTATGAGGGTATTTTTGCCAATTGACTTAGGGTGTCCGAGGTCACATCTGGATTTTGAATTATAGTTTTACTTTATTTTGAACACAATGTGGCTAAAAAAAGTTATGGCTCGTTAGCGCCAAAGTTTACCGTTTTGAATTTTACGTCATTAACAGTTTTTCTGAAAAATTGGAAATTTTCAACAAAATGGAAAGATGCGATATAATTTGAGTTCGGACCCGCAGAAATTTGTACTTTTGAACGCTTGAATTATCTTAAAACGAAATAAAGTTTTTAAATTGAAAATTAAAAAAATCGGAACAAAAAATACGGAGAATTTTGCCGGGATTTTTAGGTCGTTAAGTGTTTAAATTGCCATTTTTATTTCGACCAAACTCGCTCAAAACTAAGATTATTCTGACCTTAAAAATGAATTTAGTTCGGACCAGAAGGGGGAAAAGTTTTAATGTCTGAGCGTGTTGGGCTATATCTCTTTATCACTTTTTGGTTAGAATGCGTAGCCACTACTCTTTTTAACTAGTGATTTTAACGTTGTGGCTACGCATTCTAACCAAAAAGTGATAAAGGGATATAATATTTTGGAAAAAAGTTGTTCGAAAGATTTTGAAAATTTATGGTATAGAAATTTTACAAACAATAGCTTTTTAAAAGTTTGAAAAATAAAAGTATAGCTTATATTTTTATTTTTCAAACTTTTAAAAGCCTGTTTTTTGTAAAATTTCTATACCATAAATTTTCAAAATCTTTCGAACAACTTTTTTCCCAGAATATTTTTTTAATACAAAATTTTATATGTACCAAATTTTACTGTGAGTAACCAGTGGTTACGGTTTTTTTTTAAAGTTTTCAGACCATACTGAAATTATAGGTCTATTTGTCATTTTTTCTCGCATTTATTAATTTTTTTTCAGATTTCAAAATTTCCAACTCCCTCGCGGATAAACGGGTTTTCCAATTTAAAACAACTTTGTGCGGAAGCTTTTTCCCTTATATTTGCAGATCATACTCAAGTATGTACCCTCCAACTTTTCAAAATGTGAAATTATTTGCAAATGAAATCAACACCGGTTTAGAGGTCACCTTATGAATGTTCTTTAAAACTAATCGGATCAGCTTTAAAGTAGTATCAAAAAACGCAAAATTTAATTTCAAGATTTTTGAGATTATAAATCATAGCCTTAAAATGACCTCTTAAGCGATGGTGACCTCTCAAAGAGCTTGAAAATTTATAAGCGAAAACGATCAGAAAATGTTGTAATTGCTATCAAAAAACGCAAAATTTAATTTCAAGATTTTTGAGATTATGAATCATAGCCCTAAAGTGACCTCTTAAGCAATGGTAACCTCTCAAAGAGCTTGGAAATTAATAAACGAAAACGATCAGAAAATTTTGTAATTGGTATCAAAAAACGCAGAATTGAATTTAAAAGTTTTTGAGATTAAAAATCATAGCCCTTCAATGACCCTTTAAGCGATGGCGACCTCTTAAAGAACTTAAAAATATGTTAACGAAAACCATCGGAAAATGTTGTAACTAATATCAAAAACGCAAAATTTAATTTCAAGACTTTTTAGATTACAAATCATAGACATAAAATGACCTTTTAAGCAATGGCGACCTCTCAAAGGGCTAAACAAATTCAACAAATTTTTAGACGAAAATAAACGCAAAATTTTGTTATGACTATCAAAAACCCTTTTTGAAAAAAATTTGATTTGAAGGTCTTTTAGATAATAAAGCATAGATCTTAAATGACCTCTTAAATAATTGTGACCTTTAAAAAAATAACGAATTTTTGACAACGCAAAATTTAATTTGTAGGTTTTCAAGATTATCAATTTGGGGTCGAAAATTTCTTCTTAAATGCAACAATAAATTTGAATATTAATTATTTACGCTCTACTGTATCCAAACTCACAACTGTAACACCTGTTTGCATAAAAAATTATAAACGCACATTCCATCTGCCGTGAAATTGGCAACTGTGAAATTTACAATACATATGAAAAAAATTAATAAAAATTTCTCAGTGCCACAATGTGCCACAAATTTATTTTATATCATGATTATGAATCTGAGAGATTAAAAGCAGAGGCTTTAGAGAATGAAGAAAAAATTATGGCTTTGAAAAAGGGAATTTTTTATTTCATTTGTGCTTTTTTGGCCTTGTTGGTGTGGCTAGTTTTTCTTTATAAAATTGGAAAAAGAAATAAACGTCATGAAACGGAAAAAACGAAGCAAAAATTATATGAAAAAAACAAATCTAAAACATCACGAATTGATGAGACTGTGGAAGTTCAAACAGGTTTGATTAACGATTTAAATCAGAAATTATATCTTATAACGCGTAAGTTTCAAGTGGCGTCGAGATTCGAGCAATATAGAAGACCATATCGAAATAAATGATGTTTAAAATTAAATTTCATGAAAAATAAGCCATAAGATTTTCATGCACAAATTTCAAAACTCTAGAATAAGCCGTAAGAGCGCAATTTGATTAAGACCCCCTGAAATGCAAAAAAAATCGCCTCAAACTAAAATTTCGAAATTCATGAAGTTTAAAATTAAATTTCATAAAAAATAAGCCATAAGATTTTCATGCAGAAATTTCAAAACTCTAGAATAAGCCGTAAGAGCGTGATTTGATTAAGACCCCCTAAAATGCAAAAAAAACGCCTCAAACTAAAATTTCGAAATTCATGAGGTTTAAAATTAAATTTCATGAGAAATAAGCCATAAGATTTTCATGCACAAATTTCAAAACTCTAGAATAAGCCGTAAGAGCGCGATTTGATTAAGACCCCCTAAAATGCAAAAAATCGCCTCAAACTAAAATTTCGAAATTCATGAGGTTTAAAATCAAATTTCATGAAAATAAGCCATAAGATTTTTATGCACAAATTTCAAAACTCTAAAATAAGCCGTGAGAGCGCAATTTGATTCAGATGATCTGAATCAGATCCCCTAAAATGCCAAAAAATCGCCGCATTTAATATGTACGCCGGCCCAATATCGCTGATAAAAACCTACGCATTCACGATTTTTAGCTGAAAAAGTTTTCTGTGCCAATATCGCCGAATGTGCCAATATGCCAAATTCCCAATATCGCCGATTTTTTGAAATTCATTTTGCAAATTACTATAATTGAATTTTTCCAAATTTACTCTAATCAACTTTTTCCGTTACTTTCTATTGAAAACATCAGAATTTTCAAAACAATTTCTTTGTCTAATTTCGGTGACAGTTTCTCACTAATTCACATTTTTCTTATTTGAAATCTTTCTTCCCATTTTATTACAAAACAGCGATTAGCAGTGTTCGAATTGGTTTTCAGGAAAGGGAAAAATCGAAAAAACTTTTTTTAATGTCTACGACTTTTTTTTTAATTTTCCTTCAAATAGCGGAAATAGAGTAAAATTTAACCTCAATTTAACTCTTACAAAAAAATCGTAAAATAAATATTCTCAAAAAATTTCACAGTGAGTTTTTTTAATTTTTTAAGATTTTCCCCATATAAAGTACTTAAACTCGTTAGCAGTGGTTGTTTATTTCGACTGCTTAGAAAACTTTTTTAAAATGCATGCCCCAGATCAGTATACAAAGATTAAACTTAAACTGACTACCGAATTCCGCCAAAAATGTTTGGCAGTGTCAATTTTTCATCTTTCAGTTATTTTACCTTTATGGGTTTGGCTTTAAATTTTTTTTTAATCGAAAATATATGAAAATTGTTTTTCAAATTTAAAAAAACGCGAATTTCAATTATTTCTAAAATTAAAAAAAAACGAAAATTTGAAATTTGTTTAAAATTGAAAATAAACAAAAATTTGACTTTGACTTTTTTATAGTGAATAAAAATAAAGCCTTCAAAAACAAAAACAGAAAATACGACAACAAAAGAATTTGGTTTATACTTGAATGGGCTGGGGAAAAATCTTGATAAATGGATGTCATTGAGCGCAATGAATATGCAATCAACTTCAGATAATCTTTTGGTTTCGATCGAAAATGTTGAGATAGAAAATGATGAATTCAAGAGTATTAAAAAAGAATTGTTTTCGCAAGCGAAAATGTCGTACAATATAACATATGTTCAGGTGAATCAAAATTTTAGATTAAAAGTTGCATTAAAAAATTTTTTTTTTAATTTTTTTAAATTTTCCAATTTAAATATTTTTTTTTTAATTTCTCAAAATTTTCCAATTTTAATATTTTTTATTAAGGGATATTTAAAAAACTGGTTTCATCCCTCAAAAAACGACTCTTTATTGTCAATGTTGAAAATATGGCGTTTCAATATTTTCTTGGAGATTCTGCAGTTTCAAGCAATACAAACACGTTCAATGAGTCAATTTTCGGTCATTTGAAGTACTTGGAAAAACAAAAAGGCCAGATGAGAATCGATAACATAGAAGGTCTCATTTTATACAAAGTAAATGGAATATCGAAATGGCTCGAAAATTTACCACAAGATGATCAGTTAAACGTAAGTTTAATTTAAAATAAAAATAACTTATTTTAACTTTAATACAGGGGAGGGCCCAATATCGCCGAAAGTTTTTCGCAAAAAAATTTCGGCGATATTGGCCATTAACAGCAAATTTTCCTTCAAAATTCATTTTATTTTATTAATTTAACTAACAATTCTATTAAGGTTTTAAAAGAAGCTGAAGTTCTGTCAAGAAAACTTCAACGTAACAGTGACGAACGAAATAAACGCAAAAATGTAGACTTTTTGAAGAAAATTGAAGGCGCGGAAAGAGATTTTCTTCAAAATCAAGCCAGCTACAATAGGAAATTTATTCAAAATTCATAAATAATGTTTATCACATTTAAAAAAATACACTATACAGTATATACCTACGCACTTTCAAAGCAAAAAAAAACCATTTGAAAAAAGTCAATCAAAAATTTCGTTGACCAAAATTGTATAGACTATTCAGTATAGTCTATACTGTATAGTCTACAATATACAATTTCAGTGGACAAATTTTTGATTAATTTTTTTAAAAATGCCTTAATTTTGTTTTAAAAGTGCATGAGCGGTAAGGGCTTACAGTATACAATTTTGGTGAAAAAAACTCAGGAAAAAATAAAAATGGTCCGATTCGGACCAATATTTTAATATTTTTTAACTAGATATTTGTGCTCAGTTTGAGCTATCTAAGGATTTAATCGGATAAGCCGTTTTTAAAAGCAGAATTATATGAAAATTTTGGCTAAAAAAGTGGCAAAAAAATGCTCAGGGCCCGTTATCGATATACTGTCTTTACGCCGAATCAAATAGATACAAAATATTGTTGAAATAAGTATTTTGAATAAAATTATCAGTAAAATGTCTTATTTTAAAGAGCTGAAACGAAAAAACGAATCGCCGACACTCCAAACTTTAGAACATCATAGAAAAAAGTTTAATGCTCATTATAAACTTAGTCAAAATAATCAGATGGAATTTTTCGCTTCATTTGCTCGATTTATTAACCTTACACAAAATTTAGAATTGAAACTCAAATCATCCGTAAAAAATCTGCAGAAGGACATAACAAGATATTTAAATATAATTGGAAATATCTAAAATAACGATTTTTTTTTAATTTAGATAGAAATGAAATTATTCGTCGTATTTTTCACTTTAATAACCTCAGATACGAGAATCAATACAGAATCTGGTACAGTTTTCAAAAAAATAAACAATGCGATATTTTTCGATCAAACGGAATCGGTGAATTTGAATATTGTGCTCACTTCGCCTTCTGAATGGCTTCAAAATGTCAAAAAAGACCTACCAAAGGTATTTTTTTTCGATTCAAGATAGAGCATTTTTACAGTTAACTTTTCGAATATTTATTTAATAATTTAATTTTAAGGATCAATTTTGTCCCGACGAATTATTCGAAATTCCCGAGCCGTACAAAAAGTTCTATGATCTACGAGTTGATCGCGAGCTGACAGAAAATTATGAAATTTTGCCACAGGACAATACTAGCGTTGGAGCTCGTGTGAAACGATTTGTTGTGACGGCCACTGCTGCTGGAATTTACAGCTTTGTTTTATTGCTCACAGCTGTCACGGCAGTTGGTGGCGCGAGTTTAGCCGCAGGTAAAACTTAAAATTTAAAAAAATCGATTTTTAGCTTTCAAAGATTTGTAGTTTGATTCAGGCTTGTAAAAGGGAACGTTCCCCTTCCCTTTTACAAGCCTGGTTTGATTTAATGAGCGGCTCTTGTGGAAAATTTTTTGTGGTCATTTTAAGCCACATTTTAAATTTGGTTTTATTTGTTTTTCAAAAAAATCTGACGAAAAAAAAATTTTCGCCAAATTTTTTTCGTCAATTTTTTTAATTTTTTTTTTCTTTGCGAATAATAAACTTTCTCTTAGCGAATTACGAAGCAGAAAAGCCGATATTAGAAATGGTCGGTGCGGAACGAGACGCTCTAGTATTGACACAAGATAATGTCAACATTGTTGCTGATTTCATGCAAAATCAAGGGAATGAGCCTGTATTTCTTAGCAGGTTTGTGAGTATAAAGTTTAAAAAAAATTTTGACCGTAATTATAGTTTTGAACTGGTTTTGAATAAGGATCATAAAATTTAAATTTTGCAAACAAAAAAAATTGAAAAAAATAAGTTTACCAGGTCAAGGGTTCATGATCGATATTTTTCAAAAAACCTTAAATTTTTTTTAGTTTCCACAATGATTTATCGGTTGAATTTTCTATCGCCGTTCACAAAGTTTGCAGTCGTAAAAATAAACGATCAAAAGCGGCTGAAATTGAGAACATTCAAACTTTGTTGCTTAATCATTTAGAGGCCACAATAGCTAAATCATCGGCAGATTTGCGACAAGGTGTGATGCCATCAGATTTTTCATATTTGAACATAATTGTGACTACATGCTTATCAAAACAACATAACAAATCACCGTCAACGAAAGATTTTTGCTACGCTTATGCTTATGATTTGATGAAAACTCGAAACGAAAAAAACAAGCAATTCAAACTAAATGGTTTTATAAAGGCTAATACAGCAACATCAGATATGCCGAATTTAATTCAAAGGAAAGTTTCAAAAAGATTATGATCAAAATTTATTAAAAAAAATCATATTTGACCACGGACACCCTAATTTTTATTTTCAATTTTTGTATTCCGAAAAAAAAGCTCAAATTTGACAATTTTTGAAATTTTTAAGTCTAACGTTACATATTCCGGTTATTTCAAGAAGTCTACCAATTTTTAAAATTCACAATCTTGGTCGATTACGAGCCGAAAAAAGCAGTATCAATTTGGAAAAAGTGACTTTACCAGAAAACGCTGTCCTGAGTGATGGGATTCGACCAATTGATGCCAAAAAGTGTCTTTATTATGACAAATTAGATACAAACATCTGCAGTGAAGGTAAAGCCCATTGTATAAGCACTCAATTAATTTTAACTTTAATTTAACATTTGAGATATTTTCGAAATTTCGCGTCTTATTATTTTTAAACTAATTTTTAAAGTTACACGGCACTGCAGAGCCGTTTTCCGATTTTTACGGATGATTACATCAAAAATTTATTTTTCTCAACATTTTATTGGTAATATAATGAAAAATTAAATAATCGGCTCTGAAGTGCCATTTGGCTTCAAAAATTACATTCAGAATTTTAAATTAAATAAAGCAATATAAAACGTTATTTTTAAGATTTAATAAATGGTTCTGATTTTTGCCCACAGGATATATGGGCTGGAAAGAAAAACAACTGCCGAATTAATGTTATAACCGCTGAACCAACTTGCTTGGCTGAAAAACTTCCCGAAATTGTAATTGTTTCAATGATAAAACCGAATTTAATTGAAGGACCGTCTCAAAGAAATGGTAATTTAGTTGAAAAAATGAGCCAAAAAATCCCAGAATTCGCAATAATCAAAAAAAATCAAATAAAACGATTTTTTGCTTGTGAAAAACGATTTGACGATCAAATTCCATATATTCGAATTGGAGTAATCAACAAAATACCAAATGGTAAGATAAAAAAATGATTATATCCCCTATTCACACTTTTGTTAATATCGGCCCTACTACTTAAAAACACACTACGTTTCCTATCAGGGCCGGGATATTAACAAAGTGTGAATAGGGATATAATACATAAAAATTATGTATATATATATAATTTATAATATTTTTTTCTAGTTTCTGTTAATTTGATCGAAAATGTCAGCAATTTCAAATTTGAAAGTGAAATTTCGATGAAGTGCTCAAATTGCATGAATCCTCGTAGATTTTAAAGAATCCCATGAAATGTCTTGAAAGATGTTATTTCGAGTAATATCAAAATGCAAATTCACATTAACCAAACCTTTGAAACCGCACAAAAAAAAATCAAATATTGATAGTTACTAAAATAGCTTGAATCTGTTAAAAATGAAACGGCAGGTCGTTTTGACTATTTTAGGACAAACAGAATCATTTTTCAAAAAGTTTACGATTATTTTGCAGCTCCTTTTTATGATTTTTTGGGCTTGATAGCTGTTTGTTTATTTTGCGCTTTGGTTATTTCATGCTAAAATCTATTAAAGTGTTGTAAAAAACAAACTCCTAATAGCAATTCACGTGATTTAAATGTGTAAATTATTTGTTATTTTAAAAACCTACTGCCACTTTGTTAGTTATTCCAATAAAAACTTATGTCAATTAAATCACTTTTGTTCTTTTTAACGTCACAGTAGCTTTAAAGGTCTTTTGAGGGCTATTATTTGTAATCTCAAAACATTAAATTGAATTTTGCGTTTTTGATACCAATTACAACATTTTGATCATATTCATTTATAAATTTCAAGTCTTTTGAGAGGTAATCATCGCTTAAAGGGCAATTTATGGGCTACGATTGATAATCTCAAAAACTTTAAAATTAAATTCTGCGTTTTTTGATACCAATTACAACATTTTCTGATCGTTTTCGTTTATAAATTTGGCCTGCAAGCTCTTTGAGAGGTCACTATCGCTTAAGGGGTCATTTAAGCGCTATGATTTATAATCTCAAAAACTTTTTAATTAAATTCTGCTTTTTTTGATACCAATTACAACTTTTTCTGATCGGTTTCGTTTATACATTTTGAAGCTCTTTGAGTGGTCACCCTCACTTAAGAGGTCATTTTTGGGCTATGATTTATAATCTCAAAAACTTTAAAATTTAATTTGCGTTTTTTTAATCTCAAAAACTTTAAAATTTAATTTTGCGTTTTTTGATACCAATGACAACATTTTCTGATCGTTTTCGTTTATAAATTTCCAAGCTCTTTGAGAGGTCACTATCGCTTAAGAGGTCATTTTAAGGCTATGATTTATAATCTCAAAAACTTTAAAATTGAATTTTGCGGTTTTTAATACCAATTACAACATTTTCTGATCGTTTACGTTTATAAATTTCCAAGCTCTTTGAGAGGTCACCATCGCTTAAAAGGTCATTTTAAGGCTATGATTTATAATCTCAAAAATCTTGAAATTAAATTCTGCGTTTTTTGATACTACTTTGAAGCTGATCTGAAGATGATGAACTTTAAGAACATTCATAAGGTAACCTCTAAACCGGTGTAGATTTCATTTTCAAATAATTTCACATTATGAAAAGTTGGAAGGTACATACTTGAGTATGATCTGAAAATATTAGGGAAAAAGCTTCCGCACAAAGTTGTTTTATGTCTGTTTTAGTGAAACCGTAACCAGGCTAGTAACCACCAGGTTAGTAACCACCTTATACTTTTAATATCACTTGTTAAAAATAATTTATCAAAAAATAAAAGTAAAGTACAACCGTAGAACAAAATTACAATTCAAATAAATATCAATAAGAAAAAAGAGTCTAAAACTCTCATTTTGGAATCTAATTTCTGACCACTAAGTGGCTCAATTTTTTTTAGTAATTTTGACCATTTTTTAGGACTGATTTACAGCGTTTTTTATACATTAATATCTATATCATGTATTACTATCAATTTTACTTTGCTCCCTCGTTCTCCCGGTCCGGACCCTAGATATAACTTATTACGTTTGACCCTAATGTTTTGAACCATGCGTCAAATAAAAAAACGATAGGAATGTCGTGCAATCCCCCTCTAATTTTCTGGTGAAATAAAATCCCTTGACTATCTTGTTCTAATTGTTGCTGTTGGATACTATCAATTCTAGCAACATTTTTGCCGTTAAAATAAACAATATCATGTGGAATTGGTGCATCTGTTTTCACCTCTACAGATGGATTTTGCCATTTTCCACCGATAATATAAATTTTGTCCTGGTATAAAAATACAGTACCATTTGTTCTAGGTGTCATAGGAATTTCATGGAGTTTCCATTTTGATAAATTTTCATCGAGCTCTAATAAATTTGTAGAGTAAGTTTTTAGCTCTGGCGTTTTGTAAACCAAATAAATTTTTGAATCTCTTGAAACAACGGAATTATATGCATAGGGTCGACTATATTTTTGAGGTAAATCTGGGCCAAAATCAGTTTCATATTTTTTTGAAGTTTCATTGTAATAAACATATTCTACGTCCCCGATTTTTTCGGCAGCGGAAATTTCATTATTGACATTTGCGACAAATTCTTGATGAACTGGTGTTCTACCAGTCATTCGCTATAAAATCAAATATGATTATTAAAGTTAGTAAGTTTCCAACAGAATATTTCAAATTTACAATCTTCAAGCTTGAAGATTATCCGTCTAGCATTTTGAAGCACCGACGGTGCTGCACCGTTCGGAATCGCTGATGCGGACCCAGGCAAAAACACCTGGAAACCCGGGACGGCTCAGCTGAACAATTAAAGGTTGTTTCAATAGTTAAAGAATTTAAGATTTTTCATGCTATATGATTTCCCAACCAAAGTGACTCTCTATAGTTAGGGTGTGAAAACCGTTTATTTTTTTTGCTGTTGGAAAAACCATCTGATTGAGTTTTTAGATACCACAAAATCACCAAACAATTTCGGATGAAAATCTTGAAAAAAAATTGTCAGAATAAGATCAATTTCTGAATCGAATGAGTCGTTCCCAAAAGCTCTACCAAAAACGATTATTTCGCTAGAGGGCGCAAAATAGTGAAATTGAACCTCAAAATAGTGTCAATATCAATTTCAAACTCATGGCAACGCTTTAAAAATATGACAAAATATTTCTCGGGCCAACTTTATAATGACGGTATAAGCAACTATTGCTCAATTATGTACACGAGGGGCATAATAGAGCAAAAGTAGTTTCACCTTCTATCGCCACACATGTAAATTATTCATCCATGGTTGGTTATTTAGGTATTAGAAAGTCGGCTATGGTAAATATTTCGGTAATATTTTCGAACCGATGCGATGGCTTTGAAATTGACCTTGAAATTATTTTGAGGTTATCTACTGTATTGACAAAAAAAAATACAAAAGTAGTCAGATAACTTCTTGCTTAATTTTGCTTTGTCTGGTTGTGGCATTTATTAAGTTGATCACATTTAAGTAATTAAGGCGGAAATGGTACCTCCACAGAGATCTAATTTCACACTTTTCCACCACCAATTGTTTTTCTATCATTAATAATGATAGAAAAACAATTGGTGGTGGAAAAGTGTGAAATTAGATCTCTGTGGAGGTATAATGATTCATTATATAGTAACTACTTAATGGAGGTTAATCATTTTCTACTTAAACACCATTATATATTAACACATAATGTGGGGAATGTTGAAATACTTAATTTTGCTTATGTATAAATACATAATGTGGCATATGTTCAAAATTTCAATTTCCGCATACTCTGATAATTATTCATACAAAAAAATGATCAATAATTTTTATTATGTGTTTTTTTCAAAAATTAAATTTAGCCATTTTCAAATAAAAAAAAACGATCAATAATTTTCATTATGTGTGTTTTTTTTTTTTTAATATGTATGATACTGTGTACACTGGAAGGCTGTTAATATACTGTATAATGAACTTATGTAATTAATACATAATGATTTTTATAATTCATTATATTGAAAAATTATAAAATTCATTATGTTTTAATTACATAAGTATCCATTAAGTATTATTTTACTTTTGCAATCATTAAACGTAAAATACTCACATTTATAAAAGTCTGAACACTTCCAGGTGCTTTTGTCTGCCTTTTTGCTCTTTGTGGGACATATCCAACAGTTTCATAAAGTCCCAATCCTCCAAGAGTAGTGTCTCTCATTTGCCCACCGATCAATATCAAATTTTCTCCATTACTAACCATGCCAAAAGTTTTTCTTGCAACTTTTGTCTCAAGCTGTTTTTTCATATTATAATCCTTATCAAACGATATGCAAGTTTTTCCTTCCCAAAGTCCACATACCCATAATTCATCTCGATGAACAGCACAGTTTAGCTCAGAAGTTGTATTTTTTGTGAGAGACGTCCAGGGGATCGTACCACCAACTTCAACGTCCATATAATCAGCTAGTCTGTAAAGGGAAATATTTTTGATCAAAATTGAGTACTAAGATACTTTCGCACTGCGAAATTCGCAGTGATTTCATTTTACAAATTTTGCCACTTATAAATATTCCAGCAAAATTTTTAAGGCGAATAGACAGAAATTATCTTCACGCCAAGATATCCAAGATGATTCCCGTCACATGATATTTTTTGGGAGATTCGCTTCAAAACATTATATGCGTCATAATTACTTCGACAGTGAAATTAAATCATTACTAATTTGTTGCTCAATTGAAATTGAAATAATTTCGTTGCTTGCACATAAATAATTGAGAAACCTGTAATTTTACTGTTTATAAATAGATCACTTTGACGGGATTTAAGTTTTGAAGCTTATCTTCCAAAATAAGACAAAAATATTCAGACGGGCATCAACTTTGACGCCGTGAATTATAAATAGTAATTTGTTGGAAACTCAGCATTTAAAAATCCCAGAACAGCTGAGAAAATGTGTATGAAAATTTTTAACGCGAAAACTTGAACGTCAATGGTTTCCTGCTTTCCGAAAATTTAATTTTTTTTGAAACCCGTTTCAAAAAAAAGACCTCCGACTATTCTATCTGGCCTGATTTTTTAATTTCGTGACGAACTGTTCGTTGCATATATTGATCAATTCAGAAGGTAAGACTAGAGCTAAGCTCACAAAACATGACTTTATTATTTTATATATCACAAAATTTGATCCTCTGATATTCTCGGAAAGACTGAAGTATTGAGAATAATTTATGTGGAAAATTGAGAGCAAAATATACACCCAATCTATAGTCCTCTTCTGTTAAGTCATAATAGTCAGAAAAATCTAGTTCAATTGTGTCCGTAATCGATTCCCAAGTTTCATTCCATGTAACTCTCCAAATTCCACGGGCATCTCCTACATGCAGAAGATTGTTAAATATTATAAAACACCAATTGAAATCTGGAGAACTTGGAGTTTTCAGCGGGAATGATTTATCTATAGGCCACGGATTCGTCCAGTTGCCGCTAAAGTCTCCAATAAAAGTTTCAAATAAATTTCCTTTTGCTAGAACTCGATGTTCTATGTCCTGAGTCTCCTCAAATCGTTCTCTATTCTAAGGGTGTGCACTTTATCGAGCAGAATAAAAACCCATTCGAAGCTTGATATTTTTCGGACGGCGGTATGTTTTTTTCAAAAAATTTAGATGCTAACAAATAGATAAAATTGTGAAACTGTTTTTGAAGAAAATCGAATAAATTTGACATGTGAAAAACGTGTTTTTTTAAAACAATTTTTGATTTGTCCATCAAATATTTTCATTGCTTTCAGATAAAATAATATAATCAGAGAAAAGTTTTTTAAACTTAAGGGGGTGGGTGTCGTAATCTGGTACCTTTCAATCCCAGTCCTCATAATAATTCTAGGGGCAGTTGTGAAAAATCTGAGGATACTCGTTTGTAGATCTATCCTTCGTCTAACGATTACACATCTCAACTCAAATTGTTACATCACACCACCAGGTGCTGGTCCATTCTAGAACACCCAAGCGTTCTTTCAAAGTATACTCTATTAGGCTCAACATACAAAGGTCTGAAATTTACACAGAGTACGGATGAGTGAGGTTACTAATGATTTGGCCCATTTTTTTTTTAATTTCGCTTTTGTATTTTCTAGAATCACCTCTGAACGCCGATTTTTACATTTTTGTCTTCAAAGTGTTACTTCTCCTAGACGGATGTTCAGAATAGACGGTTTTTCGACTCAGGTAGATAAATATACTGTCGTCAATATGTTGGTCTCGGATTTTTGAATTCATCCTAGAATTCCAGAATAAACTATAAGTGAACGGAAATGAAAAGTTCGAAAAAAAGTTCGTTGTTGATCGGAACACAAAGTACCACCAATAAAGCTGAGAGTTCACTGATCAAAAAATTTGCTGAGGGCTAATCGAATTTTGAACCACATCAGCGTCAATTCGATAATCAGGTTTAACATTTTTGCTTAAAATAATTGAAATTTCTAGAATTCGATTAAGACATTTTCGATAATTTAATGTCATGCATCGTTAAGAGGGGTAATTCACCAATAAAAAATGTTCATATCATGGTAGAATACCGGTTTCATGCGGGTTAAAGCTAAAAATATTCGAATTTTGAAAATTCTGGAATTAGTTCTAGATTGTTTTGAACAAAATGATTGTCAATATGAGATTCCTTGGGTCCACTTTAGTCATAATCGATGCTAATGTATCATTAATTAATTCTATAAAGGCCTCAAAAAATTACGACACCCACGGTGGGTGACCCACCCCCTTAAAAAGAACTACTTTTCTTTTTCAGAATCACATCTATTTTTTTCACTTTCACGATTTCGACTTAACCAAATAGCTATAATTCTCGAACTAGAAAAGATAGAAAAAATAATTTTATCAATTTCATAAAATTCGTGTGTAGTTTACTATGAGAACCAGCGCGGTGAATGACCACTCAGTGCCAATCGGCACTGTCTGAGTACCTGGGTTAATGATAGGCAAAAAAAATTTATAACGAGCACCAACTATTTGGCTGTTGGATACAATTGGAATTTCTGGAATCGGATGAGCCATCTCCGAGAACATTCGATGCAACTAATTTACCTTTTTGGCTTAGCTAAACTTTTATATCGCCTACATATCCCCTTATACCACTATGTGGAAAGTTTGTGTCGCTTTGTTCGAGTGAATGAGTAAGTATTACCTATTTCTCTCTTCAGTCTAAAAGTTGGGATTTTTCCGCGAAGCTAGTGAGTCAGCCCCAAGGTGACAGTCGGTCATGTTCATTTATGACCTGCCTGGGAGAACAGAAGAGCTTAAATCTGAGGCGCCCAAACGCAAAAAAAGAGACGTCAAAGAAGCCCCTTCAGAAGGCCCCTTCAGGAAAAATCCCAACTTTTAGACTGAAGAAAGAAATAGGTAATACTTACTCATTCTCTCGAACAAAGCGACACAAACTTTCCACATAGTGGTATAAGGGGATATATATATATGTATATACATTTTTGCAAAATTCTAATTTTTGAAAACGGGCATAATTTTTTCCAAAATTTTTTCTGGGTCAATTTCAGCACAGAAACTAAAGTGCTTCGACAAAAAATAAAATCTGAGCTGGTCGATTTTTGCCATCCCCACTTTACGGGAATGTAACCCTACCCCCTTTTTAAGTGCGTACCCTACCTATAACTCACAAAAGTTATCGTCTGAAATCCTAACTCTGCCTCTGGCATTGATAAAGTAGTGGTTGTTCTCGTAGACGATGTTGTTGTCGTCGACGTTGTGGTTGTTGTAGATGTGTTTGTTGTTGTAGACGATGTTGTTGTTCGTCCCGTTGTTTCCGGTAGTTTATCTGATAAAATATAAGATTCAGTTTTGGTGGTCAATTTATCTATAGCATCTGTGGTAGTTGAAATTGTAGCAGAATTTGTCGGAAGTGTTAAAAAATTTAGGGAAAAGGCAGAAAACCCAATTTTTTCAGTTGTTGTCACTGAAGAGTCTACAGCATAATCGTCGAGATAATCTTTGAAAGTTCGTCCCGGAGTTTCAGAATTGTTTGAAGTCTCAGTTGTTGGAGAAGTTCCGGTTGTTGTAGCCGAGGTTGTGGCAAGCGCATTTGGCGCTGTTTTTTGCAGTTCTTCTGACGGTTAACTATTTTTTGCCAGAATTTATCAAGCTACTTTAGCGTATAATACTTAAATTTTAAGAGATATTATTATTAACTTATAAGATATATCAGACACTTTCTCTCAAAAGAAAAATGGAATCAAAATTGAAAAGTTATTAAGAATTGGATAGTGAAAACAGGCCGAAATTACGCATTTTTGTGATTTTGAGTGAAAAATTATTTAAAATGTTCACATTTCTGGTTCTACTAATTTTTTTGAAATCACCGGTTAAAACATAAAGAATGCAACCAAAATACGATTTCATAGTGTACCCTCAAAGGTCTCAAATGTAAAAACAAATACTTAACCAAAATTAACTGCGATAACCAATTTTGAATTATTTAATTAATTCTATGATTAAGTATTGTTGATTTCTTTTAATTTTTAAAATTTCGATTTTTTTGTTAATATCGTACAAAAAACAAATTTATAAATTGAGTTCAGTGGTCGCATCTGCTTGCCACCGAAACTACTTTTTATATTGTTTATCACAATGTAAACACCTTTGTGGGTTAATTACACTTTTTTAGTTTTTTTACGAAATCAAACTTATAAAGTGAAAAATATGGCTCTGAAAAAATTGAGATTATACGAAAAAATCTTCTCCATTAAGAAAAGATAGTTCAAATTGAACTGTTCAATTTAAAAAAAATTTACCATAAAAATAAAACAATATAAAAAGAGTGGATCTGTGTCTTGGGTACGACTCCTAATATATTACAAGATATACTTTCATAATTTGAGCGTAGCGAAAAATTTTGAAAGTATATTGTGTTATATATTCAGTTTGACGGACGACTTATTTTCAGTCGCGAATATTTAAACTATATATTTGACTTTTTGTTTTAAATCCAATCACGAGCCAGATAAATAAAGACCTATCACCATCCACCGCGTTGACCCTGGTCATTTTGTTTCTCTTGATTCTCCTTAAAAGAAAAATGATAATTAATTAAATAGGTTGGGCTGGTTCATCACGTTTAAGTCTTAGAGTCTATTGAGTTCTATTTGACTGTACTTCATTGATATTATGCATTCAGACGATTGAAATAGAAATTTCAAAACTCAAAAATGGGTACGATGTTTTAACCTATCTTGTAGACGAATTTTTTTTGGTCATAAGACTGAGGATTTTTTTTTTAATGAAAATTTTCAAAAAAAATCGATTTTAAGGTCAATTTTCGTGATTTTACAGTAAATGGTGATCCAGTTCTAGCGAAGCCGTAGAAGGCTAAAAGGCTGATTTTTTGGCAAGTGAAAATTAAGCGTTTTCGGCTCCCGTTTTTTTTAATTAGGGTCGGCGACCAATTTGACCTCTAATGACCGGTCAAGTTCAAGGTCAATATCAAATTCATCGTATAGACTTGTAAGTACCCCTAAAAGAATCGGAAGGGTCGACTTTTTGATGAACGTATTAGCAACTATGGGTCAATATCTGAAAAGGTCGCTAGAGAGCAAAACTTTTTGCTCTCTAGTTTGCTCTCTAGCGATTTTCAGTACATTATTGACCCATAGTTGCTAATACTTCATCAGAAAGTCGACCCTTCCGATTCTTTAAGGGGTACTTACAAGTCTATACGATGAACTTGAGGTTGACCTTGGTGTTGACAGTTTTTGCTCTCTAGCGACCTCTCAGTACATTATTGACCCATAGCCCAAATACGTCATTAGAAATCGACCCTCCGTTCTTTTGGGAGTACAACAAGTCATAACATGGACTTGAGATTGACCTTGAACTTTGACCGGTCATTAGAGTCAATTATTGGTCGCCACCCTAATAAAAAAACGGGTAGCGAAAAACGCTTAATTTTCACTGGCCAAAAAATCAGCCTTCTAGCACTTCATACGCTTCGCTAGAAATGGATCACATTTACCTGTAAAATCACAAAAAATTGACCTTAAATCGATTTTTTTTTGAAAATTTCATAAAAAAAAAATCCTACGTCTAAAATGACCAAAAAAAATTCTCAACAATAGGAAAAACATCGATACCCATTTGAGTTTTGAAATTTCTTATTTCAAATCGTCTCAATAGTGATATAAAATCAACAAGTTGTTTTCCTATGTTTTATCGATTAAACTTGTTTGATCGTTTGTGTGAGGTAACCAACAGCTGTCACAGGCAAATAAAAGCGCGAATACATAAGCTCAAATTTCAAATTTGCACATAAACTTTTTTCTATCAAATTTATAATTTGAATAAATTATGAATTAACAAAATATAAATTATGGTAGACAAAAAATCAGGTATTTGGCCGTAAATTGCCAGGGATGTAGCTGAGAAATGAAAAATAATCTCGGAAACAAATTTTCTCTATTTTACTTACAAAACCACAAAAAGCCAAGATGTTTTCCGTACAAATCACCTTATACAGATTTATGACTTATGGTTAGTAAGGGAGAAATTAAACACGATATTGGCCAAGAATACAATTAAATAACGATTAAGCAAGAAAAGCACTTAAAAAAACTGAAAATCACCAAAAATTTTAAAACTTTTTCAATATTTCAGATTTTTTTCAAAATATTGAAAAATATCAGTTCAAATTTGAACGTTCTATGTATTTTTCTTATTTTTTATAACATACATTTTCCACGTAGTGATATTTTATATCCAGAAATTATTTAAAATCAAATAATTGACTTTCCAATTCTTATTTTTTGTTTCAGTTTGTTATTCATCGTATCAGAATATTTGCCCATGTTAATACAGAGCTAACTCACATTGCACGCTTGTGGAAATGGACAAATCGAAAAATCATCAAATACAAATGATATAGTAAATTGACAATTTAAGGTAATCCAATTGTTTATATTCCATGAAAATATGTGAAACGTATTCATGAAAAATAATCGTGAGAAAAGCACGAAAATAGACGCAAACTTAATATATATATGAATATTTAAGTTAGGGACAGTGGACCGTAAAATATTGTTTTTTTACATCAAGAGTCTAGATTCTAGGTATGGAAATTCTTGCCAAAAATAGTAAACCTCTTCTATTGCTGTCTGTAATTTTGGGTGGATTTTTAAGGGTGGATTTGTAGGTGAATCTTCTATTTTTGCGACATCTATAGTGACTGTCTTTGGAGTCAATGTTGTTTGAAGATCAACTTTAGATGTTTGCAGGTCAATTTTTGAAACTTTGATTTTATCTATAGAAGGACCGTCATTCAAAATGCCAAAAATTGAGTCTTTGAAAGACAATTTTCTTTTTTGCGTTGTTTTGGGTATTTCAGTTGTTAAAATTGTTGGTTTGTATTTGGTTGTAGTAAATTCAGGCTTTAAAAGTAGTGGATTTGTAAAAAATCCGAATATGTCATCTTTATACGAAAATGCTTCTGTGGAACTTTTGATTTGTTTCACTAACTGTGGTGGGACAGTTGTGACTGAGGTGTTTTTATTTCCTATTTCAGATTTTATCGTTGTTTCTGTATCATTTTTGGATGTTGTTAATTCAGATTTTATGGTTGTTGTTTGATTGTTCTTCGTGGTTATTTGTTGTGTAAATAAGGGTGTAAATAAGATATCATAAGCTGTTGTCAATTCTGGCACCATTGTTGGTTTTTGATAAAACTTTTGTCTAGTAGACTCTTCGGGTGAAGATAGACCGGCTAGAATGTTGTATACCGAATCTTGAAAAGACAACTTAGTTTTCTTTGTTGTTTTTACTTCTTCGGATGTGTTTTTCCCTTCTTTAGTTGTTGTACTATCAGTAGGGTTGCGCACGAGACAACTTCAGGGGGGTTGGTGCTATTAGACAGATACACATATGGGCTTGATGAAAAACTTGATGAAAAACTTTTTACTGGGTATATATATTTCCCTGAATATACCATCAAAGTAATGTTTTATAATTTTAGCAACTTTTCTAACTTTTGAATTTTCGTATTATTGCTTATTTAGAAAATTTTGAGTACGAATTTTACTTTTCGAATTCGTCAAATTTTGAGAAATTTTTGAAAAAAGTTACAAAAATTATTAAAAATTTTCTTTATTTTATGTTCAATTTTTTTCAAAATTATTCGTTCCGAATCAACAAGTAACATTTTTCAGAATGGCCACTTCGACTTTTCGCGTAGGTGACCACATATTTTTTATATGTTCGTTGAAAAATAATATGCCATTTTTTTGTGATTTTTGGTCGAAACTATTTGGAAATATTTTGGAAATTTTCCTCATTTCTGGTTCAAAAATTTTTAAACAAATTTTTATGCATTTACCGGCTGTAAATATTGCGAATTTCACCTTTATTTTTTTTCAAATATGTCCTAGTTTTGTTTCTTCGCTTTTGTTCATACTCTAAATCATAATTTTTGCAACGAAACTACGGTTTGGGAGAAATCCATCGAAGCCGTCTTTAATCAAGAATTACAAAAAAAAATATTTCACCGAAACTTGCCAAATTGGTAAGCCGTCTCGACCACCGTTTAAAATGTATTTCATTTATCTCATGAAAAAAATATATCTTTCGATGTGCTAAAATTTCGGCTTTTTTCAAAATTTTAAATTTTCGATTTTGACGTAGAAATCGTATAAAAAAATAATTAAACTTTAAACGGTGGCCAAGACCGTTTTTTACGGTTTCTAACTAATGAAAAATAAATTATAAATTAGATAGACACCTTCGATAGCAAACGCCCGTTTTTTAAGTGTTTTTCAAAAGACGATTAATAAAGTAAAAATAATCGATCTGAAAAAAATCAGATTATACGAAGTTAGCTCAAAAGTGGCAACTTTCATTAGGAAAAGTTTTAATCTGAAAATTTTTAAGTGGCAAAAATTTTTTGATAATTTTTTCAGTTTTAAAATTCAACCTTTCTGTATTTTCTTGAAACCCCTGGTTTAATCGTCGAAAATTCCACCGTGCGCAACCCTAACTATAATTAACTTTCGTTGTTAATTTACTCACTGTAGTGAATTTTGTTGTAAATTTTGACTCGGTTGTGGTCTGTTGTCGAGTCGACTCGGTCGTTTTTTGTTCATTGTTAAAATCCGTCGGATTTGTTTGTGGTTTTGCTGTTATCAACAAATTGAAAAAACTTTCTTCTGTCGGAAGGTTATCTTAATTTTGATATGAAATTTGGAGTTTAAAATTTTATATTTTTTGGATAATCGTCAAAAAAAATTATTTTTGATAGTAAACCCCCAATTACTAGTAAAAACTGTGTTTTAAAACACAGAAATTAAAAAAAACAGACTTCCAAAAGTAAACCTTATTGTTGATAAATATTTTTTGTGAGATTCAGCAATTACTTATTTATCAGCACATGCATTATTTTAATGCAATTTCACTCTGAAATGCACTCTTTAAGAAGTAGTGTCTGTGAAAAAGTTTTTCTGAAAGTGAGAGTTCTATACTAAGCCGGCAAAGAAAAAACGATTGGTGGTGGTCTCGCATCTCTGCGGTGCGCGGTTTTGGTGCTAGCGCCATCTCTAGAATTTAACAAATTTTTAGAAACATAAGTCTCGCTGTGTAACCAGCCATTATTTTCTCCCAAAAATAAAACTGACTTAATTCTAATTATACATAACATCTAATTAACCGATACTTTAAATTTTTCTCTTTTGTCTAGTAGACAAAAATCGTTGATTTGTCTTTATTTTTCACAAAAGACATTTTCCGGATATGATAGAGCTCTAAAATTATCACCAAATTGAAAAGTGTTCACGTTTAATTTCAAATTGTTTCAAATTTGAAAGACAGGGATTTTTTCTTTTGTTACTAGTAACTTGTTAAAATTTATATCGTGGCATTTTTATAATGTTTTGTTCTACAAATTTCTAAGTTCTACAAATTGGCTGATCTGAATAATATCCTTGACACTCTGTTTGGCTGATATTTCATCGAGAATATGTCAAATTAGGGACCGGGATGCCCTTAATGCACTAATATATCGAACTATATATTAAAATGGACTCGGATACGTGAGTTGGTGTAGTAGTTGATCTAGTGTCTGTATTATTGCCTATAAATTTGCTAATTAAGTACGATTATACTTTTTTTAAGTTTCAGATAAGGGGATGGTATTTACCGCATATATCGACCGCATATATTTACCACATCGAAATTTCAAAGCACCGAAAATTTCAGATTATACATTATGCGTGAAGTTTTGCGCTGATTACGAATTTGGGATTTTTTTTCAAAATTAAACTTGCTCTCAAACATATTTTGCTCTCTAGCGGCTCCTATTATCATTTTCGATAGTAATTTCTGTATTTGAACAATGTGAAATTGTTCAAGCTATCAAATCAATGTTAAATAAATAATAATTTGATTAAACTCCTAGCGCTAGAGAGCAAACAAAATGAAATCATTAGAAAAATTCAATTTTGTTTTATTTTGAAACATAATTTTCTAAACTTTCCGCACTGTTTCGATTTCTCTTATTGAGCTTAAGGGGGTAGTGTCTGTGAAAAAGTTTTTTCTCGGAAGTGAAGAGTTCTATACTAAGTTCGATCGAAAAAAAATCCGATTGGTGAGGTTTCGCGACTTTCATAAAGTGGGTTTCGTGCCTAGCGCCATCTCAAGAATAAGCCATTTGAGAAAAATCACTCTCGCTGTCTAACCAGCCATAATGTCTCTCCAAACCAAAACTGACGTAATTCAATTATTATATGCACCTAATTATCGATCACTTTTCATATTTCTTTTCTTTGTCTAGTAGACAACAATCGTTTAATTGGTCTTTATTTGTTTTCATAAAAGACATTTTTTCTGGATATGATAGAGCTCTAAAATTAATCATCAAAATGAAATTAGAGATCATTTCAACCCTATATTCATGTCCATTTTGAAGATATCACCAGTCTTGTCGAATTAGGAGACCGTTTTATTTCAAATGTAGATAACCTTATAATAAGCATTTAAATCTAGCGCTGTTGCAGCACAATTTTTAAATGAGCATACTGTTTAAATCTGTAATCACTCTTGATCAAAAATTCAATGAGATCTCAGCTTGGAAATCAACCTAAGAACAATTTAATGCATCGGAAATTATCGGTATTTTTTGATTTTTTTCGATATCAAAAAATTTATTTGGAAAGATTTTTGTGCATGAAAAAAGCAGTATGTAGGACAAATAGTAAAATTTAAAACCAAGACAGTCACTTGTAGGACGCTATTAGGTGAAACAGATTTGTGCGAAGCTCAGATGAGTTTAAAGTGAAATACATCGTAGAGATCTGGACCTATCGATTAGTGCAAAAATTTTGAACGTATTTCAACTCAAAATAGCATTCCTCACTGTTATCAAATGAAGAAAAAAACGTGAGTTTTTCTGAAAGATTAAAAAGAAATGTAATGCGCTGGCAGTACTGATCAAGAAACCCACAGCATCATCGCCCACTAGTAGCGTAGCTCAGGGTATTTCTGGCTCCACTCTAGAAATAATTTAAATATTAATCTTTTGGCTTTAAAATTTTAGTTGACAAGAGCAGGCTAGCCCACACAGTGAGAGGCAGGTTGATTTCAAAGTTTGGCAATACAGTAGGAGTGCTACAATGTAAAAGGCATTATGAATTATTGCGAAGAAACTAAATCAACAACTTTTTCGTTGCAAACAGAAAATTAAATTGGTGCAAACACGCTTTTGTTCCCTGCATTTTATTTCCCACGAGCAACAAAAACATTAAAAACATTTTTTAAATAACGAAAGAAAAATACTAAAGGTTTCAAAGCCTCACGAAAATAATAATTTATTATAATTTTTTTTTAAATATTCGCTCAAAATTTTTTTCTGGCATTATAATTAATGCTATAATTTCTTGTTAGATCACAAAATGAAAAAATACATAACCGTAGTTTGCTCCGAAATTGATAAAGGGAATGTAACCTCAAACATTATTTTATTCTGATAGCAGTTTTCTGAGAAAATGTACCTAGTGGACAAAAATTCTATTTTTAAGGTATTCTACTGTATTTTTAAAGTATTTTCAAAAAACTAAACCGTAGTTTTATAAGTTTAGTTTCATAAGCTAATTTGTTCTAAAATGAACTTGATCTGACATGTACTTAACAGAAAAAATGTACCTAAAGTTTCAAGTTTGGCGCCTCTGGTGGGAAAACCATTTAATGGAAAAGTCGCGAAACCAATCACCAAATCGATTTTTTCTCGACTTTCGGTATAGAACTGTAAACTTCCAGAAAACTTTTCACAACATACCCCTTAAGGGGTTCTATAGGCAGCCATTCTTTGTACTGAAAATATTTTTGATGTATAGAATTTTGATCTCCACGTAGATTGTTTAATTATATTGAAGAAATAAAAATTGAAAAAATTTAACATTCCGGAATTTTTTCATAAAATTTGAAACAAGCTTATTTTGAGTATATAGGTTCAAGGCAGAGTCGTATCTTTGAACTAAAAGAGCTAGAGGTCTGATTTATGATTTTGAACTCAACGGCTTTTTTTAGTCATATAAACTCAAAAAATCGTAAAAAATTACCAAAAAAATTTTCGGAGTGTCGAAAATAAAAAATCTTTTCTGCTCTAGCGCTCGAACGGTTAAATATTTGGTCATAGTTTATAATACCGTTTCCAAAACATTCAACTTACGAATCGTTTTGGTCTTAAAAAAAAACTGATTGGACGAATTGGATGTCAAAAATAAATTTTCAAATCGTATCCTGGAGTTAAAGAATGAAATCGTTAAATCAGGCACAACAGTTTTTGTTAACAAATTATTACGAAAAACTTTGTGCACGGAAAAATAGTTTGCCATGTAGCATGAAAAAAAATACAACTTCCGTGGCCAAAAAAGCAAAAAACAGTTCTTTCGCCAGCTTTGATACCTTTTTAGAGAGAAAATTGAAAAAAGGGAACAACATTTTTTTCCGCCTTTGAATTTCGCAGATAATGTACAAATTTGAAACTTTCCAAATAGGACGAAAAAAAAATACAGCTTTTTCAAGAATTTTTGCTCCTGGTTAACCTCATTTACCGTTGGTTCAACATGCTATCTAAAATATGATTCAAAACGTTGTCCAGAGATTACGAACTAACTTATCAGAATGTTTTATTCACTTCCAATGTCCATGCCGAGAGAAATAAGCAATTCAAAAAGTCCATTTTGCCTATAGAACCCCCTTAAGAGATGGGTGTCGGTTTTTTTAGCCCTTTATAGGATTAATTTATGATAAATTAATAATCGGTTATGACTAAAGTTGACCGAAGGAACTCAGGTGGCAATTATATTTTTTCAAAACAATCTAGAACAAAATTTAGAATTTTCAAATTCGAATATTTTTTTGCTTTAACCCGCATAAAACCGGTATTCCACCATGATATGAACATTTTTTATTAGTGAATATGACCCACCAAAAACGATGCATGACATTAAAATTTATCAGAAATGTCTAAATGAATTCTAGAAATTTCAATTATTTGTGAAGCCACAAATGTTAAACCTAATATCGAATTTGACGCTGATTGGTTGAAAATTTTGATTAGCTGTAAGCCAATTTTGATCAGTGAAATTCTCAGCTTCAATTTGGTGGTACTTTTGTTCGATCATACGAACTTTTTTTGAACTTTTTTCATTTCCGGTTTACTTATAGTCAAATTTCTAGAATTCTACGGTGAAATTCCAAAAATCCGAGACCAACATATTGACGACACTATATTCAATCTACCTGAGTTTAAAACACGGTTTGATTCTGAACATCCGTCTAGGAGAAGTACACTTTGAAGACGAAAATTGTGAAAATCGGCGTTCAAAAGTGATTCTAGAAAATTCAAGAGCGAAATTCAAAAAAATGGCTCCAACATATTAGTAACACTCACTCTTCCCGTACTCTGTGTAAATTTCAGACGCTTTGTATGTGGGGTCTAAAAGAGATCGATTTTGAAAAAACCGTTTAGTGCTCTAGAAAGACTCACCACCTGGTGGTGTGATGTAACAAGGTTGACTTTGAGATGTGTAATCGTTAGGCAGACGTAGGCTAGATCTACAAACGAGTATCTCAGTATTTTATCAACTGCCTAGATTGATCTGAGGCGTGATTGAAAAGGCTACCAAAAAGCGACACCCACCCCCTTAATCTGTAGAAATTTGTTTGGACTATATTTTCAACATATTAAAAATTGAAAGCAGTCACAGGATTAGGCGCTAGAGCGCAAAAATCATTTAAAATTCGAATTTCGTCACCAAGTGGCCACAATTTTTCACATTATGAAATTTGTTCTTCGTTATCAAATTATCTGTTGTTTGGTAGTAATTTTGTGTCTTTACGACTGAAAAAGCAATTACAGATGATCTAACTTCAGACACGCTAATGCCTAAGTATGATATTTTTGGCAAAAAATATAGAGAAATTCAAAAATATGTACATAGGCATAATCTTCGATATACACCTCGAAAATCACATTATCCTATAACAACTCTTAATTCTAACTTAAATATTATTTCACTCTAATCTTTAAATTTACTGTTTTTGTTTAATGTGTTCGTTGACGTTTTTGTTGGCGTTTTTCCTGGCAACTCAAGCATAGATAAACTATCTTCAGTTGTTAAATCTGGCATTTTGAAACTTTCTGTTCTTAAACTTTCGGTTGTCGGTGCATTTGTTGTAGCAAATAAATTTATTAAATCTTCATCGAAAAAATTTTCATTTTCAACAAATTCTTCAAACTTTTTTTCTTTTTTTCTCTGTTTCTTTTCTTTTTTCTTCATCTTTTTATCATCTTTTAATAAATCATCTAAATCTTCAAAAACTGGGGGTACATAAAATTCAAATACAGGAAAAGCCGCCGTTGTTCCAAAAAGAAAGTCTACAAAGGGATCAGGTGTAGTTCCGAATAATAAATCCAGACTACTAGCCGTTGTCACGTCTTTCGATAGATATCAAAATCTTTTCTTTTTTATGAAATTATCTGTATAAATAAATTAGCTTTGATTTTCTGAAGTCATCGGACAAATAAAATTAAAATTGATTTTTATCGTATTTTCTTATTTATTAATCAGTTATACAGTATAAGTTATACTGTATAACTTATACTTTTTTTTGGGAAATACAGTATGTAAGATTTAAGCTAGGGAGTACAGCTTCAGCTAGCAAACGACACCGACCAATTATAAGTGAGATGAAACAAAATCATTACTTGATTATTGAACGGTTATTATAATCAGGTGCTAGTTTCAGCCTGAAGCTGTAATCCCTATTAAAAACTGACAAATTGTAGTTGAAAGCTCCAGTAAAAGGGTAAAACGAGTAATGACATTTTACATGACATCTAATTTGAAATGTCGGAGACATAATTAAAATCTATTCCTGAAAGATTATCCAAATTCATTTCACAATATTTTTCATCAGTTTTATCCATACAATTTGTTTTCTTATTACAAACCTCTTTTCGTTGAATGCATTTTTTGATATTCAAGCAAGTAAATTCGTTATTAATACATACTGTAAATATTTCGTTATATAAAAAAATACTCTACATGTATTTTGAATATAAGGAAGGTCTTTAAAAAGTGTTGATACGACTGGATTGCGAGTCGCAATTTGCGACTTGCTTAGGTAGTTTTTTTTAAAGGCAGCCACCCTTCTCATGACGATTACTGGAAAACCGTAAATGCAGTCGAGAAACGGTTTTTTGCATTCAACTGCGAACTGAAAAAACTCAATGGAGAAATTTTTTTTTCGGATTACCGGTTCACCGGTAATTCACCTTCTAAACCGGAAATAACCGGTTTCTCTTCAATACCACAACTTGCTAATAGATGGAATTTCACGAGGAATTTTTTGATCATCAAAATTTTTGACATGTGACACCACCTATGGTGTCAAATTACAATTTCTTTATTTTCATCAATAATCCTGATAACTGCATGAAAACTTACTCACCCGGGTAACTTTTGGAGAGAAAAATTTTGCGAATAAAATTTTTGAAATGTGACACCACCTATGGTGTCAAATTACAATTTCTTAATTTTCATCAATAATCCTGATAACGGCATGAAAACTTACTCACCTGGGTAACTTTTGGACAGAAAAATTTTGCGAACAATATTTTTGACATGTGAAACCGACTAGTGTGTCAAATTACAATTTCTTTAATAATCGAGATAGCGGCATAAAAACCAGGGGTTTCACTTAAGTCATATTATAGAGAAACTAAAAAACATATTTACAGACGTGGGTAACTTTTTTGTCGATAATTTTACACAAATCGAGGAAAAATATATATTTATATCATTTTAATTTAAAAAGCATTTTAAAATTTCAAATTATTCGATGCCTTTTAGCGAGGGTGAAAATTCTTTCAACATTTCGCCAATCCCAGTTAAACGAAAAAAGGTTTATATTTGTAGCTTCAAAAACATTTATTATCAACATTTATCTCTAGTATTTATATTTTCTCGATTGGTTTACTTCGCAACAAAAGTATAAATTAATATGTTAAAGTAATTAACGTCAAAATTTGTCTCAATCTTGATTATTGAAGAACTTGTAATTTGACACCATAGACGGTGTCACATGTCAAAAATTGTATTCGCAAAATTTTTCTCTCCAAAAGTTACCCGGGTGAGTAAGTTTTCATGCCACTTCAGGATTATTGAAGAAAATGACTAAATTGTAATTTGACACCATAGGTGGTGTCACATGTTATTTCCGGTTATTTCCGGTTCAGAAGGTGAATTACCGGTGGACCGGTAATTCGAAAAAAAATAAAAAATCTCGATTGAGCTTTTTTAGTTGGCAGTTGAATGCGATAAACCGTTTCTCGATTGCATTGCGGTTTTCCCGTAATCGTCATGAGAAGGGTGGCTGCCTTTAAAAAAAAACTACCTTAGGCATACCTACTACTAGTAGGCTACTAGGTGTTACCTAGGTACAATTTCCTGGGATTTTTATGCAAGAATGAAGTGTTTAAGGGGGTGGCATCGATCCGGCAGATTGGTACATTCTTTCAGAGCAATATATTGATAAAGAATAATATGAAAAAAAAATGTGAAAATTAATTTTATTTTTTTCTTCAATTAAATTGTTCATTCTGGCAAACGTTTATATTTTTAATTTCTTAACATGACTCATTATCTGGGAAAATATGAAAATCACTTTTCACTGTACATCCATTTCCAACTAAACCCGACTACAGAATTTTTTGAAGACGATATTAATAAATTTCAGACATTGTCGGGTGTTATGCGCTAAAAAGTCTTGCTACTAGTTTGCGCATTAAAAAATTTCCTTGATATGAAAGTTTTTTTCCCCCGAAAAATGGTCAAAAGTAGAGAAAAACAACTTTTGAGATAAAAATTGACCTTCAATTGCGTTTTGATATTAAAAAATGTCCTGACTTTCACAAAAAATGACGCCTATAACACCCGACATTATATTGAGAATTTTTTGCAAGCAATTTTTTCAAAAATGAGTGCGAAAATTTTGGACGAAAATGAGGAAAATTTTCATAATGCTTTGATTTTTTTTGAAAATTCTACGAATTGAAAAATTAATGTTCGGACTCAAATCTTACCTAAAATAGACACAAATAATTTTTATAAGTAGATGCACATTTATTCAGGGTCAGCTGACGATAATAAGCACAAAAAAGTAAAACAACTAATTAATTTCGTATGTTAAATTGACTCCAGTCTGCCGAGTCGATGCTACCCCCTTAAATGTAACTATTAGTTAATGGTGATATACTAAGTTAATTACGGCGGATTTGATGGCCAATTTTTTTTTGATTACCGGAAAAATTACCAGAAACCGTTTTTTAAAAATTTCCGAAAAATCGACATTGTTTCTGAAATCGTTGCTTAGATAACATTTTATGCCGCATACCGATCAGGCGCGAGTTGGTTTAGTAGTGATTGGTTTGGTAGATATCGCTTAATCAATTCGGGTCCTATCGACACAATTAAAAGACCTTCCTTTCATTTCGAATGAGTTAATCTTACAATTCTCGCAACTTTTTTTGTAAAAAGCAACGTCGTCAATAGCAATTGTGGCTTCTGTCGATGAGGTAATAACATAAAATTTCATAAGATAATCACTTGCATCAATTTCATCAAGAGGAATTCGGATACGTTCCCAACCTTTAAAATTTAAAAAAATATCAAAATAACCGACTGATCATAATAGGACCATTTGAATTATCCTTTTACCAACGGAAATCCATCTCAAAAACGTTTACTATTTCTATAGCGCGTGTTCGAATCCCACTGATTTTGTCTGAGTGATTGTCTTAATGATTGCTTGAGTGATTACACACCGATCAAATTTAGCGGTTCCAATATCAAGCACCCTTGCCTATAATCATACTCAAGACAATCAATAAGACAACATTAGTGGGATTCAAACACGCGCTATAGAGATAGTAAACGTTTTTGAGCTGGAGTGGCGTTGGGGAAAGTTTATACATAATATATAATTCATATATATAATTTTTACAATTCCTGATGTTTCAATTCCAAGAGCTGTCCAAACAGTATCTGCATTATAAGTATTTTTATCGAAAAGCTGTACTGAAAAAACTTCAACTGGGCCACTTTGTTGATAGAAAAACTCCAAGCAATATTCTATCAAACAGTAATCATACAAGTAATTTTAAAGATGAACAAACTGTCAGTTGACTCTTTGAGAGGTTTTAAATTTCTGGCAAGAAAAATTTGCACAAAAAGTTGTACTAAATGCCAAAAAATTGCTTCGACGGATGTGCGGTTTTCTCAGAACCGCCTTTATGAATTTGTATCCGTCAATTTCCGGTATAACTGGAGTCCAGTTACTGGACATACAGTTAAAAGAAAATATAGATGACTGAGTTTTTTCTGGGCTGTTTGAAGCAGAAATCTATATGGAAAATACTTACTTTAAAAAATGGCGTGGGACAAGGGGCAGAGTAAACTAAAAAAAAATTTTAGTATAATTTTCAAAAGAAGTCGATTACTTTATTCGGTGTAAATTGCGCAAGATTAGAGTGTTGAATCTTTACAAAATGATATACCTAACAGTTTTTTTAATTTGTTCTTGCAAGAAACGCTGAACCCTGCCGCAAAATCTAAATAACGTTAGCGCATATCTGGCATAAAGGGCATGCCGCGTGATAGACTTTAATTTTTGACTTAATTCCCAGACATTGTTCCTAGTTATAGTGAGTCAAATATTATGACAACCTAAATATTTTCTGGAAGGTTAATTAAGTTATTGAACTATTTGATAACCTGCCTAAAAACGCGTTTGAACCTTTGTTGCTGATTATCAATGATAATTTATCATGAAAAATATTATAAAAAGATTTTTTTATAAGGTTCTTTAAATTAATATTACACTAAAAAAGTACATTTGGGACCCAAATTTTGGGTTCGATTTCTTGTGAAATTCTCCATAACTGTTATAAAAATATTTAGAGCTGCTAAATTTATCTGAAACGTGAAATTTATTTACTTTTAATTCAGAACAATACATGGCTAATTGATAAAAAAAATTAATCACAAGTTGACAATTACTATATAATTTAAGACCAAAAATCTTAGATTATGAAGAGTGAGACCACATATAATATTTGGTAGCCAATGGTTGCATCCAAATTGGACAAAACTTATACGTTATCATATAAATTTACCTAAAATTCTTCCAAGGGAATTTGAGATTTTTTGCAAAAAATAAGTACAACTGAGTTGGGGTGTTACGTAGATTCATTTTCACTATGAGATATTTGTAGGCGAGTGGGAGCCAGAAAATATTTTTGAAAGTTTTGACTTTATAGCTGCGTATAATAACTTTCAGTTGAACGTCGTTAACGTTCAATTTCCTAGTAAACGAGTAACCAAATTCTGACGATCCATTTCACAACCTACGCTTTAAAAAGCGGAAAGCCCCAACTAAGCTGTACTGTTATTTCAAAAAAACGCACAAACTTGTATTGGCCAAAAAGATGATCGATAGTTTCGTATATCCTTTATATAACCGAAGTCCATGGTGAAAACGTTTTTGACCTCAGAGCTGGAGTTCGAATCTCAGTGGACCCAACTGATTTTCTTTTAGTGATTGTGCGAGGAATACTAACAGGAGTGTTGTCTCTTGGCCTGTGTTGTCTCTTGTCCCGCTTCATATAACGAGACAGACACAAAATCAGTGGAGTCGACTGGGATTCGAACTCCAGCCCTGAGGTCAGAAACGTTTTCACCATGGACTTCGGTTGGATAAAGGATATAATTATCTATCAATTATTTTAAGTTTTCTCAGAAAAGTTCAGTTAAGATTATGTAAGATGTTTTACTATGCCTTTATCCGGGAGTAATTGAATCGATGGTGTTTCCAATTCAGAATATGCAACATTTTCTACTGAATTTAGGGATGCAAATCTGCCGCCAAATTTTCCAAAATTAGTAAATCTTGCCCTATTAGAGCTTCTAATCTTCCAGGTATTCTCTGATAGTATAGTCTCTGATACCCAACCATTGCAAAAGTCACCGTGATCAAAGTTGCAATAAAAGGGCCTAACGTCGGTGACAAAAAATAATAAATACGGCAAAAAACACATAATTATTCGCAGAAAAACTTGCTCAAATTATCGCATTTTGCTTCTTTGAGTTTTTTGTTTAGTTCTTGAAGAAACAAATGTGAACGCCAAATATAACCTGAGAGAGATAGATGATGCATCGGAATACCCAGTTAGGCGCAAAGCCAATCAAAAATATAAAATTTGAATTCGTTTGATAGTAAATTACCTACGGCTAAAAGCCCGAAAAAATGATTGCCGGTTTTACTAAAAAATGATATAGAGGTTGTAGCCTACAACTTGTAGGGTTTGCAGCTCTTTTTATCGATACCAAATAACAGCATATCCCCTACTCACACTTTTGTTAATATCCCGGCCCTCATTAGGAAACGTAGTGTCTTTTTAAGTAAGAGGGCCGGGATATTAACAAAAGTGTAAATAGGGGATATTAACTTTGTACTGGGTTTCTCAAAATCAGTTACTTCTAAAGAATAATAAAAAATAAGAAATTTGCTTACTACAATTACTAATTTCAACTCAGAAAATGTGATTTTGATGAACAATTTATAAAAAAATTTAATCGTTTTTATAACTTAAACGACTTTAGGAGATTTCCTTAACCCACATAATCAGCGCTGGCCATATCTGGCCAATGTGATTTGCGAGCCCCCTGTTTAATAAGTTAACTTTTTCCGATAACAATATCAAAAATACACGCTGTTTTTGCAATTCTCATCTTTCGGCTGATATATTCCTCTACTTTTGTAGTTATAATTTAATGTGGAAACTGAATTCTCATACCGTTTTTCTTCAATTTAAGGTTTAGACAAATAATATATGTTTAAAGATATCCACCTAATAGAAAAATTATCGAAAAAAATGAAAAAATATATTTTCATATTTTTTCTATCAAATAATTGTTAAAGCTTTCGAATCAATAGTTGACATTTTCGCTAACGAATACTTGAATAAAAATATGATTTTCAAAGTCAGGTGGCCAGATATGGCCACGCGCTGAGTACGTCTCTGTTTGAACTCTGAGTATGTGTGTTAAGGGGCGGTGCATTTTGGCAATTGCATTTTTCATTTTTTTTTCGCTTGATGGGAACTTTTAGTCACTTCAACATTGTAAAAAAAAAAATTTTAGACCGTAATTGGCAACTTCTGAGCTCACTTGTAATAATCTATTTTTGGTCAGATCGATTATTTACTTTAATTAAATCGTCTTTGCGAAAAAACACTCAAAAAACGCCGTTTGGCTATCGAAGGTGCTCAAATTACAAGAAAATTAATTTTTTTTTATATTTTAGGAGCCCTTAAAAAATGGTCTCGAGCGCTGCCGTTGAAAATTATTTAATTTCCGTTTAACGATGTTTACGTCAAAATTGAAAATTTACATATGTTGAAAAAGAACGAAAAAAAACCGAAGATTTTAGCACATCCAAAGAAATACCCTTTTTTTCATGATTAAATGAAAGTAAATTTTAGACGGTGGATGGGCGTTCAACAGATTGCAAGTTGAGTGTGATAAATTTCCTTAATTCTGAATAAAGAGGCGCTTCGATGGACTTCTGCCAACCTGTATTGTTTACCTTCAAAAGATACGAACAGAGTATACAACAAGGCAAAAGAAACAAAACGAGGACAATTTGACAATCAGTTATAAGTAACCATCTTCATATTCTTCAGCTTCTGATTCAAGAACAAAACATTTTAAAATTTGTGAACAAAAAGGAAAAATTGTAAAATTTCTAAATTATTTGACCAAAAATCACAAACCATGTCATATGGTTTTCAAAAAACATATGAATAATAGAGGTCACCTAGTCGAAAAGTTAAAGTAGCCATTTGTAGAGTTTTTCGTGATTGATAACAAATATTAAAAAAAATTGAAGCGAAAAATAAGGGCATTTGTCCTATACATCTCGGAACTTTATACCATCTCAAGATTAATTTGTCGATTCGTAAAAGGTTTAAGATGAACCCAAATTGTCTTAAAAACCCCATAAATGCAAAAAATTCGCTAGTTACAAAAAGTGCCTGGATATGAAACATCGACTTTGATGTTATTGGAGAAGAATATATTAATCCATGAAAAGTTTTTCATCAAGAGCCCATATCCCTTTATCACCTTTTGCATGACTGAGAGATGTGGGCCTGAAAAAAAGAGAAAGCGCCTCAATGAGTGTCCTAGAAGGCGGGTCTTAGGAGTGTTAGATGGCGTCCCAACCCACACTCTCAGTTAGATCATGCAAACAGTGAATAAAGGGTAGGTATTGCCAAAATGCACGCGACCCCCTTAAAGATTTTCTTTAAGGGTGGCATAAAGTCCAGCAGATTGTACATTTTATTAGAGCAATATAGAAAGAAACAAAAAATGTGGAAATTATTTTTTTATTTTAGTCTCAATAAAGGTTCATCTTACAAACGTTTACATTTTATATTTCTTAAACTAACAATATAGTAAAATGACAAAAAAAACACTGTCACTGTGCATTCAATTTCCAACTAACCCGAGCCGGTTACCGCGACGAAGGATTTGTTTAAAAGGACGATATTAATAACTCAGACATTGTCAGGGTTACTCCGCTAATTAGTTCCCTAATACTCTGCACAGTCCGAAAATTGCTCTAAATATCAAAAGTTTTTTTCAGATGAAAAAGGGTAAAAATTGGCAAAAGTAGAGAAAAACACGCTTGTTTTTGAGATAAACAAATGACTTTAATTGGCGTTTTGAATTATAAAATAATGTTCCTGACTATTCAAAGCAAAATGGCGCCTATTACATACCCAGCCAGTGTTATTGGAAATCTTTCACAATCATTAAATATTTATAAAGATCTAGTGCCGAATGGCTCTATCGGAGTGCACAGTCGAAGTGTTAAAATATCATCAACAGTTTCATATGAAATCGCGCGACACTACGGAGTTAGTTGATCATAACGGCGTTTAATAGATGCACAAAAACATTAATAAGTGATTTCGCATGAGTTTTTATGAAAAAGTTCACAGAACTACGAATAAAAAAGATTTTGGACTTGATTGGGAAAATTTTAGATAATTTTTCTGAAAAGTCGATAAAAGATGATAAAATAAAAATTAAATGATTTTTCAAACAGTCGCAAAAATATTAGGAAACCTGAAAAAAAGTTAAAAGTAGCTATTTTTTTTGGTTATAAACCACAATTTAGTTATTAAAACCAAAAAGAAATTTTGGACAAAAATGCGCGAAAGTATTTCAATATATGCTCAGGTTGACATTTTCCGGGTATTGAACCCATATTATTACACGGATTTCAAGTATAGAAGAACCTCAGAACTCATATCTTCCTAACAATCCAGCATACCCATTATCACATTTATAAATAGGAAAAGATTACGAAGTTCGAGATCGAGATTCCAAAAATCAGACTACGCCTAGAAACGCCAGCTGAAGCTAAAAACCCCGATCTAGAGCATTAACACCCTTTCTTCTCAATATACAGTCAACGATGCTCAAGTATCGTCACTAAATAATACAGAACACGAATAAAAATAATCACACTCCTATATTTGCTTGAAAATCCATATTTACAGAACTCTGAAATTGATAGCGTGTATTCACCCCTCGCTCAAGCCTAAGAAAATAATAATATCTCAAGACTGCAATGTATCTTACATTACATATGGTGACTGTGAAGAAAAATACTTAGGTAAACCAACATGCTATACAGTAAATTAAAAATCATCGCACCGATGAAAATTCTCTATTCACAAACACATTCAACTCTCCACATTATCAACAAACATTTACGACGATACTAGGCGTTGATCACAATCAGCCCTCTGAAAACAAAGGCTAGAATTTTTAAAAGCCATTTCACATAGCGAAAAAACCATCCTACTCAATAAAACCACCGTAAATTTTTGAAGGTGTGCTGATCTGTATGCAAAATCCAACGTTGAATACTCAAAAAATCAAAAATCATGAAACTTCTTTGTCCTTGTTCCTAAGACACCTGCAAACACTGAAATTACTTGAAATAAACAAATCGGCATTAATTAAGCCAAACAAGCCCGATAGTCATAAATTCGACACAAAAACCTATTCTGCTTATCAAATGTTCGATTTTTTCTCATTCTGAAGACGCAAACAAAGCGAAACATGTCAAAAAAAAATAATTTTAAATTGAATACTAAAAATCGAGCTATACTAATCAAGTAACTCTGTGGACAATTTTCAATTGCTTAAATTTCTCAATAATTAAAATATTTTCGCAAAATACTTAAAATTGAAAATTTTGAAATATCACTTCCGAAAAAAAATCTGTTGCTGTATACCAATTAACCTTTGTTTTGAGTATCAACCATGCACAAAACACTTTCCTAAAAACTGGCTATTTTCAAATTTTGATTGACTTAATAGGTCGCATTTGTTTTTTTTAGAAGTAAAAGTTCAGAAAAAAATCTGAAAAAAATCAACCCCCCGTAATATTTGAACAACATTTGCTAAAAAAAATAAACTATTTTTTGGATTCGCCGCAAAATTTTTTATGATGTATTTGGACGAGAAAATTCTACAGTGCTGTTTTTGCCGTTTTTAAATGATTTTAAGTATGCTCAAGCCTATATAGGCACTGTGCTCACACGGGTTAAGGGTGCTTCCAAAAATTTTCTCTCGTCATCGAAATAAAGCAACTGAAGAATCGCTTTCTAGTGAACAGTACTCGAGAAAAATTTTGCGATTATTTTTTAACCTCTAGGACAACCGGAAGTACTGTTTAACAAACTGTACTCACCATCAATTACTTCATTTGTTTTTGTATAATTAGGGAGGTTCTAGATTTGGTAAAATATGTTAAATACAATGTAGTAAAATCGAACTTCTCATGAAAAGTTATCCTACAGTAGAAAAATTAAATTTGTTATAATATTAAAAGAGAAACTATAATAAATTGATGTAAAATAAGATTAAAGTATCAATGTAAATTACACGCGAATTTTGGATGAAACTCCAAAAATAGACTTTAAACCCTACCTGCACGCGATGTTATATTACTCACCTGCATCTGAGTGGTTTTAAACACACCAGTATTTGTTAACTATGAAACATGCTGATCTTAAAAAATATGATTTGGGATTTTATGGTGCCTAATTTTTACTTTCTTTTCTGGCTTCAAACTCGATAAAAATTTATTTTTTTCTAATTAAAATGGCAAGAGCGTGACCGCAACGAAATTTTGGTTAAAACAGAATAAATATTTTCTGAATAGGTTTGAAGAAAAAATTTTAGTAATTTCATGGAAAAATTTAACCATCGAAAATGCGTAGGCGGAAAAATGTTTTTTTTTTAAATAATTCAGTTTCAGCTTCCGGAAATTTTTTATTTGCCTATCTTAGGTAAAATTTCATGAGCCACAGTGTGGCCGCCACACCTTCTCAAATCGTCAATTTAAAATTTTGACCGCCATTTACACTACCAGGTGGTGCCGAGAACCAAAATAAATAATGTCAAAATATTCATCTCCGAAAGTTACCCTTATAAGTATATTTGTAGATTACTATCTGGTTCCAGTGCTGTTTCAAGTGCATTAAGGGAGTACTGGTCGCATTTAGAGACTCGTGACTAGAATATTTTCTATACGATTATCTTTAAAATGTTTTTTTTTTGATTATAAGGACAAAAAATGAAGTTTTATAAGAATCTTATTTTATATTTCATTGTCATGATTAAAAAGTTTTTGATCGCGCATTGAGAAATTTCATTCTTTCATTTTTTCAAAATTTTGAAATTTTCTGGATTTGAATCGCTTTTTCAATAAAGACGAATTACAAAAATGGAAAATTGTTGTCTTCGGGTGTGCCAATCCTTAGATCTATATACATACCAGTTTTTAGTTTTCTGCCCGTAATTAAAAATTAGGGCATAGAAGTTAGTTAATTTCCCCGAAGGCATATCTTACAAAATAAAAGCCAAAAAAAATATAAAAAACACTAAGGTGGTTTTATGTTTTATTTTTGCCTTTATCATTTAAGCTCAGATTGAATTTTAATGAGCAAATCGGACCTCGGCTCTGCCACGTTTCTCTGTGGTCAATAAAAGTATAACTAATTCTCTATCTTCAAATCAGGGAGGAGTAAGGCTTTTTGAAGTGAAATCAGTGCCAATTTGAAAAGTCTTCTGTATGGTCGGCTATATCAGACGCTCGATTTGTTTGTGGAAGCATATGTTTATGTTCAATTATCCGCTACTAACATGCAATCGCAATAATGTTCGTGGCTGTTTTCTAGTATTTCATTGAGGCTCGACTGCTGAACCCGTTTGGCCCTTAAAATACGACCAGTACTCCCTTAAACAAAAAATTGCATCCAAATCATGCATTTCCGGTCTGATGAGCAATTTCTGAAACTCACCGAAATTCCTGAAATTATAAATAAGGGGAAACTTTCTGTTCCGATATTCCGCCGACCAAAATGATACTTCCCCAAAATATTATTGGTCTCTGTGTTTTAAAAAACAGCGGTGCAGGTGAGGGTTAACGTCGGAATATCGATTTTTATTAGTCACAATAGATTTATCAGACCCGATTTACCCAGAAATAATATTTTGTTTGTTTAATGTATCAAACAAAGACACTTCATTTGTGCATTTGACATGTAGAACCCCCTTAACCATTACACACGAATCGTAGAATATTGTACAGAAGTGTGGTTTTTCGACCCACAAATGAGCTGTAGAATTTTAACCGCTTAATATTTTTGTTTGAGATTCACTATGATTATACAAAATTGTCTGAAATTTTCAAATATGTCATTTAAAACTAAATTGGATCAATTTCCTTTGACTGAGAGCGGTCAATAGAGAAAAAAAACTTTAATTTTTAGCTCTCCTCTTAAAGTTGGGCGACGCTTCATACAAACGGCTGTAAAAGTATAGTATGAAAATATTTTCGACCAAAAACATCAGGAAAAGTATAAAATTGTAGGAGAATTAAGATCATGTCAAATGAGAGCGTTCGAAAAATTGAAAATGATTTTTTTCTGAACACCCTCGTTTCACAAAACTCACGATTGACATTAACCAACTTATCATTATGTTCTTAAAGTCCAGTCACTGATGCAGAATTTTTCAAGGATCAAAACTATATTTTTTAAAATTAACTCGAACTTATACTTTGTGAACGCGTGGGCTTTCAAGGTGAGTATGCCGACTTTCAAAAGCTTACAAAAAATTACAGCTTTACCTCTAATTTAGTATTTTTTGATATTTTTTGATTTTATCTAGTTTAGAATGAACACATCTGCTCGGTCTTAATATTCGCCCTCTAGCTCGGCGGGTTACCTATCATATCCCTTTATCACTTTTTGGTTAGAATGCGTAGTCACTACTCCTTTTAACGTGTGATTTTAACGTTGTGGCTGCGCATTATAACCAAAAAGTGATAAAGGGATACAGCAAACAAAGCTGACTAATCATATCTTCTGAATTAAACCCTATTTATCTCGAATTATGATCTTTTTTATTATTAACTATCCTTTTAACTAAAAAAAATTTACAAAAAAGATTCACTCCAATAATACTCATCGTAAAAATATTTTTAAAATATATGTGGTAAGATAATTATTCAATGCTTAATATGTGATTAAAATGCAATAATTGAAAATGTCTGCGTATTGATATATAGACAGAAATATCGAAAATGTTACTTTTATCACTAAAGACGTGTCCGTTTTGAAAAAATTACTATTTTTGTTTGAAGATATTTGTTTGAACTTTGTTTCCTGGGCGTAACTCCGAAATCGTATGTGTAATAGTGATTTTATGATTTTTTGAAAAGGACCTGTACAATTTTGTACAATTCGTGTGTATTAGGATAGAAAATTATTGTTGTGTAATGGTTAACCCGTGTGAGCACAGAGCCTATATATAGGCTCGAGCATACTTAAAATCATCTAAAAACTGCAAAAAAAGCACTGTAGAATTGTCTCGTCCAAATACACCATGAACAATTTTGCGGCGATTCCAAAAAATAGTTCATTGTTTTTAGAAAATTTTGTTCAAATATTACGGGGGATTGATTTTTTGAGATTTTTTTCTGAACTTTTACTTCTAAAAAAAACAAATGCGACCTATTAAGTCAATTTAAATTTGAAAATAGCCAGTTTTTAGGAAAGTGTTTTTTCCATGGTTGACACTCAGAACAAAGATTAATTGGTATACAG
>SCLH01000357.1:698570-722307 GCA_004367855.1 Oikopleura vanhoeffeni
AACATCAGTGGGATTCGAACACGCGCTATAGAGACAGTAAACATTTTTCAGATGGAGTTCCGTTGGAAAAAGGATATCCCTTTATTGCTCTCTCCCAAAAATTTGGTCCCTCAAAAACACGGGGGGTGAGAAAACGACGTGTCATTTGAAAACGAGGCATCCGATCAGGTTCTTAGATAGCTCAAACTGTGCACAAATATCTAGTGAATAATAAAAAATAAAAATTGGTCCGAATCAGACCATCGTTTCTATTTTTTTCAGACCTTTGTTTCTATTTTTTAACAAAAACTAATAATTAAACAATTTCAGTAATCTTAGAAAAAAAATAAAAACATTGGTCCTATTAAAAACAGTTTTTAATGTTTATATTAATTATAACTGTGCTCAGTTTGAGCTATCTAAGAACTAAATCGGATGACTCGTTTTTAAATGACGCGTCGTTTTCTCACCTCCCGTGTTTTTGAGGGACCAAATCTTTGGGAGAGGGCAATAAAGGGCAATAAGAGGGCTATAAGTCGGAAAATAAAATACGTTCAATAATTTTTATTTCTCTTATTTAAGGCGAATAAAAAATAATTTGCTTTTCATTTTTTTTGGTTGAATCATGTAGAATCTACATTGTAGATGGTGTTGTATGTATTCAACGATTTCTAGCCGAGTACAATCAGATTATTCCGAAGGTAAAAAACACTAGGAGGTGACTGAAATTTGCATGATAAAAGTGGACTGTTGAATGCTCTAATCGGTTTTCTCGCATCAAAACAGTTACAATATCCCTTTATCACTTTTTGGTTAGAATGCCTAGCCACTACTCATTTTAACGTGTGATTTTAACGTTGTGGCTACGCATTCTAACCAAAAAGTGATAAAGGGATATGCCGAAGTTACTACTTCTTCGGGTTACTTCTTCGAGTTAATTATAAATATATTCGTTCAAAATTTCATCTAAAAGGGGTCGTGCGGTCATTTTTGCGGAGTGATTATAGAGTTAGGAATGAATTTTTAAAAATACATATAAATGTAATAAAATAGTATGAAAAAGTTAATAACTATAGTCCGATATCGGAGAACAAACAGGCGGTTTTGTAAATTTCAGATTTTTTATTTGCAAGGATTCCATAAAGATAATTTATTAACGGTCCAAATACCGCGTGAGTTTCAGGTGGCGCGCCATGACGTCGATACTTGAGGTGATTTGAAACCATGGGATCTAAAGGAATCATTTTGATCATTCTTCTAACAGCTCTTTATATAAGCATACTTTCATTCGGCAGAAGAATATCTTTCATTTTCACGTCGTATTCGTGTTTAGGGGATTTGTCTTTCGTGAAATAAGTCCCTAAAAGTATAATTTTGTGGCTGATTTAAATAATATCCAGGTTGAGTTCTCATTTTTTTATGGTTTTGAGCGGACCAAAAAAGGAAAAGACACGTGACAAAACTGGTAACCACGTGTATCCTCCTCCTCATTGTAAAAATATGAATATGGACTTTGAAAAATCTCTGGTCAAGTTTGAACAAATAAAGTATGCTCATTTTCAATCTCAAAGAATTCTATGCTCGATGAGTTGTATAAAAATTATGAAAAAAAATATGAAAAATGAAAAAATTTATGATGATTTTTTTATTTTTTAACTGAGTTAATGGATATTCCTAGAATTTTGGCACGGAAAATAATTATAAACTTCATAACGACTAAATCTTCGAAATAACAAAATAATCTCATGTTAATTTTTGAGATCAACGATTTGTAGACTTGACAAAGATGCTAATTACATCATGCTATATCAAAGATTGGTATCCCTAGGCGTCTACTTTCGCGTTTGACCCGTGTTTTGCCAATGAGAGCACCTGATAACAAGACTTAGTCCAATAAGAGCTTCAAAAAAATTAATCGGAACGCGAAAGTAAATGCCTAGGAATCCCTTTTTAAGATATCACAAGAAATAAAAAAGATAGAGAAAAAATTTTAGCGCTAAAACATAGAAAAAATCTCACTGAGTCTTAATTTATAGACTTATAATTTAGACGCGCACGGGTTTTTCGGAGTTTTCGCGCACGACTTAGTCAAGTTTAAGTTAAGCTGCTTAACTGCTTTAACCCTAGGAAAGTGAGAACTTGACCTATAGGTAATCGTTCGCAACTTTTGTTAAATTGTTTAGAGCTTACCAATACCAGCTACTAGAAAGAAAAGTAGAACTGAAAGAATTCCAATAAAACTGGGTGATAGAGATAACATTCGGATCAGAAATGGAAATTCGTCGTCGTCAGATATACTAGTAGAAGTTTTACTGATAAATGTCATATTACTTAAAATGAGGATCGATAATTAATTTTAGTGGATAATTTATTAACTACAAATATAACTGAAGTCCGGCTTATGTACGCAAACCAATGACGAATTCCAAAAACATTCTACTGAGTTTGAAACTTTATTTTTTTGCAATGTACATTATGACATATTTTTGCTAAGTCGTTCGGTTTCAGCCAGCACCTGATCATATGTTTTCTGATTGGCTCGTGTTAAATTATCTTGTGATAATTTTGTTCTATTTCACTTCTAATTGGTCGGTTTAATTTGATTGCAAACGGACGATTTGAAATAAAGAATTTCAAAAGTCAAAAATGAAATTAATTTTTATGGTCAATAATTATTTAAATTTTGTGCACCTTTTTTGTGTACAGATTTGAAAGGTTTTCAATAAATATACCGGTAGGTCCTACACTCAACATGCAGCTTTCCACGAAATAAACTCTAGTTATTTTCGACACCTGACTTGAACAGCTTGAAGTTGTTCGAATCGTTTCCATTTTGTATTTATTTGGTATTTGGCTTCTAAAGTCCACAAATTGACTCAAGGCATAGAGTGATAAGGAGAAAATTGGGGTTATAAAACCGATCAATGCACCCTTTGCATTAATAAAATCTTTCAGGAAAAATCCTGAAATAAAAAGACAGAAAGATGGAGCTGTCAAAGAACCCAAAATTACACTTGATGTGGCTAAAAGTGTTTCATTTATACTGTAAAGTGTGTTTAAAAATTAAAAAAATTTAGCACGTTGAAAAAATTATCCTTAGGAAAAATGTATTTAACTTTTTAATTGCTTGTTCGGCCGACCGACTAAAACAATTTTTTATTGGAATTATTTTTATATTATTTTGTTTACTTTTAAAGTTTTGAAAGCCTTGTGGCCAATTGAAACTATGAAAAATTTTTAATTCTAGAGACTTTTTCTGAAATTTTTGTGAAAATTCTTAATGTCAATACAATCCACTCAGAGGGCACCGACGTTTTACGCAACGGATTCGCCATCTCTTCCAATCATGTTGAAGGGACAGCTAATCAGAGACGCACAATACTTCCACACTAGCGGTACCCTCTGCGTGGCAGGTATTGTAATATTTTATTTGGACATTTTTGGTTACGATGTAAATTACACCGTGTAATGAAATAAAAATGATCTCCATAATTTTCTGCGTCTTTTGATATTTATTTTGTGATATTTGAAATTCTTATTGAGGAGATTTTGATCGTACAAAAAAAAATTTGAAATATTTCTATTTTCTGGAACTATCACCATTAGTCGTTTTTGGCCACGACCTGGTTCAGCTTAGTGGGCATATTTAAAAATATGGATAGGATCGATAGACTCGGCGAAAAGTCGAATCGGATCGGAACTTCCGATTCGGAAGGCTAGTCGAAAAATCGTATCTGATACTAAGATTATGATTGGTAACCTTGAAGCTAAGCCTTCTCGTATAAACGAATCAGATCGATTTTCCGATCCTATTCACCCATTATAGAAAATTTTACTGGGGATTTATAAATTTGAAGGATTCCTTTTTAAACACTATCCTAGGCAGTAGCATTGCTGTCGCTGTTATCAAAATATATAATACAAAAGTTAAAATTCTAGCTGAAAACAGGGATCGGATTTCATTTCCAAGAATTTAATTTTCTTAAATTTTATACGATAAAAATTTCATTTTTTAGAAATTTTATTTAACACTAAAAATTTTAAACTTCTTTTTTGAAAATTCCATTTACGTATTTACTTTTCCGATAAGGTTGGATTTTCGATACGTATCGATTTAGCAAGCCTATTTTACTTGGATCGAATCGGTTGTATCGACTCAAGAATTAAAAATAACTACTAGGCGTATATCCCTTTATCACAATTTGCTTAGAATGCGTAGCCACGTCGATTTTTCTATGTAATTATTCTATTGATTCTCCTATCTGGCTACGCATTCTAAGCAAAGTGTGATAAAGGGATATATCGGATCGACTGACTCCTAAATTTCCTTTATATTGGATCGTATCGGATTGACCGACCAATAAATTTCAATTGTATCGGATCAACTGATACCAAAATTACAACTATATTGGATCGGATCGTGTCGGAAAATCGATCCGATCCTATAATTCCAAAACGATCCGATCCAGTTTTGCCGATCCCTGACTGAAAGTGTTAGCTCAAAAACTTTCCCATCCCTTTGTTTTTGATATTCTAATAAAATCACGGTTGTGAGAGCGTTTAATCCACTTGACATAGTCGATAAAGTTGCACTTATTATAGCTGCTAGAAACAGGCCATTGAGACGCGGAAAATTCATTTGAATGAGAAACGGGACTATTTGCTCAGCTTTTGTTATAATTTTTGTCTGGAGAGGATCACAATTCTTTTTGGATAGTCGAAAATTGTGTAATTAACAAAAAAGGTTATTATAGGTTAGTGAAGACGTTTAACTGTCGGATGTCTTCAAAAGTCGTTTCCGATGATCGGAATCCGACCAATCTAAAATAACCTTATTTGTAGATAGGGTGTCCAAACCGTTTACATTTCGGCTTTTCGAAACGACTTATCCGATTGAGCTCTTAGATAGCTCAAAATGATGTGATGCCGATTTTATATTTTATGGATATATTATGACATATATTTAGAAAACTAATTGGTCTGAATCAGAACATTCTCCAATTTTTTGTTCAAAAACTTTTGAGATTATTAAATTTTTATTTTAAGTTTTGGAAAATTATGAGAAAAGGTCCGATTCGGTGGGCAATATCCCTTCATCAACGGAACTCCACCTCAAAAACGTTTACTATCTCTACATATATCGTTATCTCTACATACATCTACGTATAGCGCGGGTTCGAATCCCACTAATGTTGTCTAAGTGATTGTCTTATTGATTGCTTGAGTGATTACACACCGATCAAATTTAGCGGTCCCAATATCAAGCACTCTTGCCTATAGTCAGACTCAAGACAGTCTCTAAGACAACATTAGTGGGATTCGAACACGCGCTATAGAGATAGTAAACGTTTTTGAGATGGAGTTCCGTTGCAAAAGGATATGTGTGGTCATTTTCAGCTATCTACTCAAGTAAAAACTCGATCAGATGAGTCTTTTCCAAGAGCTGAAATTAATTGTACACCGAAAGTCCGGTTTGGGCACCCTATCTTCAAATAAGAGACTTCGCTTTGACAAAGGAGATCAGATACAATTTTAAAATGTAATCCCGCGGATGAGTTTTCGTTGAATGTATCTCGCAGCGAGATTCTCGCTCATGTAATAATATGAGAGTCGTCCGAAAAATAATCTTTATACTGGTTGAGTTTTCAATTTCCTATGGCTTTTGCTGGACTAGGCCCAGGGTCCAATCAGAAAGAGCGAAGAAGGGAGAATTTCCATCTCTTTTTTTGTCCGCTCAAAACCCTATAAATATCAAAATTCAACCTGTACAATTTGTAGGTATTCTGAAAAACAGTTTTTAAAAAAGTCTCTTATTTTTTTCTAAATATTAAGTAAAAAAAATAACTTTTCTTAAATTCATCGTATTTTATCGAAAATTTTGAAATATATATCGATGACTAGACCTTGAAAGTGACTAAGGCCGCCATGCCAGAAATAGTCATCAAAGTTGTAATAATTCCAATAGTAATAGTCCCTATTGCAAGGGCTATCCTGGCCTCATTGATAGATCGACACATCAAATACCTTTGAACTTGAATCTGAGAAGTTCCTAGGTACATCATTAACCGGTATACTTGGCAGATAGTAAAAACTGGTACTGCATTTCGCATATTAAGGTCCAATGAAAAAGATGTCCAAGAATTTCCATTCAGATTTTCCATTTCTTTGAAAACGTTTGAAATTCCTAACGGTGAAACTAATCGATAGGTGATTCCTATAACTGTGAAAAGCAATACGAAAGCTTTAAAAGGCTCTTGGAATTAAAAAGATATCAAACACATTCTGAAATATAATGAAACATCACTGATTGCCCAGCCAATCAGGAACGAGCTTCAAATAGAGTGATATTTTGTTTTAAAAGCCTACTCTTCCGTGAGTTCTGAAGCTAGGAAATTTAAATTGAGATTTTATTGAGAATACGTACGCAAATTGTTTCAAATTTGAAATAAACTCGCCCAAAAATAACCTAAAAACGTTTTCTGAGCTGATTCAAGTCGCAAAGCCTACGCTCTCTGGATTTATTAGTTAAACATTTTAAACCTATATATGATTGAATAGCTGCTGAGTTTGCGCAGAGCTGTTTTTATCGAAACCTTAATTTTTGAGTTTTTTCTTTCTGGAAACGATACTTTAAATTTCTAAAAATCCATAAATTTTAATAAAATTGCTATAAACCAAGACAATTTATTTTCAAAACGATGAAAAGGTACTTTCCTGACGGAGCTCCGCGGAGTATGGGGGAAAATGACACCAGTTTGTTTTAAATTGCCCATATTTTTAGAACAAAACCCATAAAAAATAAAATTGTGAACATTTTTTTGAGCCTCCTTCAAACTTGAAAGTGAAAAATCGCATGAAATTTGAAAAACGGCAATAGAGAGCACATAATTTTTAATACCGAGCCCTTTCTTGTAATCCATCTGTATAAATAACAGCATTTATGCCACCGATGACAGTATAAAAAAGGCAACAAGTATTCAGCATTATAATAATGGTATAAAATGAATAACCAGTGATTCCATTCAAAACCAAAGCTTCAGTTTGTTCAGAAGAACTTAAATTAACATCATCATCAGTATTATTATATGATATCTGATATCCGAAAATAATACGGCAGTAGTAGTATGCCTTAAAAAAAGTTTGTTTTATGTTTTCAAACTAACTATATCGTACTCATAATGAATTAATAATTCGAAATGGCGATATATTAGTTCTGCTGAGTGGAAAAAGTACTACTGCCCTGTTTGTATATTAATTCAAAATATTAATACACGCTTCATTATTATGGTATTTGAAAAAGAAATAATGATACTGTTGAGTGTTTCTATCAGGACAGACGAATTCTTGTCGTTATGAGTCATAACTTATGACTATTTGAAAAAATTTTCACTAAAAATGCTTTAAAAATCGAAAAATAGCGCTAAAGAGCTAAAATTCAAGCCAAATTTTCAGACAACTTAGGCGCCCCTCTCAAAAATGTTTGGTTGTTATTGGTCAACTGGGTAAATTTTATTTATAAATAAATGGATTTCAGGACAAAAATTGAAAATTTTTTTGGAATATTTTTATTGCAAATATAATTTATTGGATAAAAAAACTCAGATGATTAATTACTTGTTAGAATGCATAATTTTGTTCATTTTTGTTAATTAAGTTTGTTCATATATATGTCGTTTGTTTAAATACGCAGTCCTTATAGAAACACACACGACAGGACATGTTTACTGCCTAGTTACTAGGCCCTAGTATATGTATAAATTTCAAATTAATCATTACATTATGAGTATGGAACAGTTGTGTATGAAATCAGGAAATGAATTGAACTTCAAGCTTTGGGCTGGCTATAAACAACGATCAAACTTGAGCCTCTTCGAAGAGCTTTTTTCAGTTCCAATAATCCGTAAATTTAGTCTTAAAAACAATGCCTGGAATATATGAAACGTTTGAAAGATAGTAAACTGTCCCAAAAACCATTGATACCAGTGCGATTCGTGCCAATAAAGGAGAAAATTTTTTCGAGAGGTAATCAAATGTTGAAACTGAGCCATAATTATAAAATTTTGGTATGATTTTCCATCCGATAAATAATGAAATAAAGGGAAGAGCTAATACTTTCCAAAGCATAACGTTTCCATGCTTATAGAAAGATAGGCACAGAAAAATTTGATCACGTTCAATTTCAAATATTTTTGGAGCACTTTTTTTGTTAAAATTTACCCAGACAAAATTTTTAATACAAAAGTATGTCTTTTTCTCCTGAAATGACGATTTTTTTTTTCACCTGATTTTCACAGATTTTCAACAAAAAATTTCACGAGGATTTTTCATTTTTAAGAAATTGCTGCCGAATTATCCCAAAAAAATTACTGAAAGTAATATTTTTTATTGGCTATAATTTGAAAATAATTCCAAGAATTTTTAGCAAAAAAACGTTTTTGTCGTGCCTACCTTAGCTTATAGACTTCGCCAGGAATTGATGTCACAGAAATGGCTGAAATATACGATACCCCGATTGAAAGTCCAACAACATGAGGGTTTGAACTCTTTTTCGAATACAAGTATTCATTCGAATTTGAAAGTTTATAGGTTAAAATTCCGATTGAAAAATATATAACAATGCATCCAATTATCAATGAACCATCAAGTACTTTAAAGAGTTTTGTCAGACTATCCAGATATGTTTCATTTGGCAGTTATATACGAGTGCATAATCAACTTGTCAATGTGATTAGTTAAAAAAAATAAAAAATTGTCAGGTTAGGAATGGGCAAATGAGGTTTTGCCACTTATGAGTTGGGGTAGGTTCTATTAGACCGCTGCTCTAGAAATTTTCTTCATTTTTTGAAAACTTTCATCAGTTTTTGTCCAAATTGTTTTCAATATACGCGGAATCCGCGTCGCGGATATGCGAGGATATACGAGTGCAACCATCAAAATGACTTCTTATCTTACATTTTTGGTAATTTTTCTTTCTAGAAACGGAAAAAAAATTGAACTCAGTTTCGGCAGCCACAAGGACATTTTAATCACGATTGATTCTCAGCCAAAAACTTCAAGGAAGAGAAGAGGCAATATTTTCAAAAGTCCGGATATTTGTGTCCGGACATTTCAAAAAGGGTTCACCAAATTAAAAATCCATCGATGTGGCTGAAATGTCCTTGTGGCCGCCCTAAAATACCAATGGGGCTAAAATAACCTTGACGCCACCCCAAATTGAAAATATTGCCTCTTCTATCCTGTCAGTTTTTTTGAGGGTGAGCACGAAACATTAAATTCTTATGAGGAATTAAAATAAAAAATAGGGGAGGTTAATCAGCTCTGGAAAAAACATTTGCTCGAGAGGATTTGCAAAGAATACGTTTTTGGCAATATTTAACTCTCCGAGGCATATCGATCATGATGCCCGAGTAACTTAAATCTCTTATTCCCTATTCTTTTAAAAGGCAAATGAGAGATTTAAGTTACTCGGGCATCATGATGGATATAGCCTTTTGAAAGGCTAAAGCCACTTTAAAACAGCCAAAAATGATGGAAAAATGATCGCAGAAACTTCTCCTTATGATACATTTTAAAATTCAACTATGTGAATCTAAAAATATTTCCTAAACTTTTTTCGGATACTAGGTTCAAATTTTATGACAAATTGATTGAAAGGCGATTTTTCGCTTTAGTTTTACTTCCGAAGAAATACTTTTTGATCCAAATTTGGAATTAAAATGTCAAATAAGCCAGTTTTTAGGAAAGTGTTTTGAGTACAATTTGCAAGAAAAATTAGCCTTCTGGACATATCTGGAGCAAAAATATTTTTTTGGGACTGAAATTTCAAAATATCTTATTATGGATAAAATAATATGTTTTGAAAAAATATATAATTTGTGAAAATCATGCCAGAGTGGTACTCTTATACCATATTTGCTTTAATATTGTAATAATAATCAAATAATTTCATTAAATCGAGAAAACAGACAATTTTTTCCTAAAAAACGTGATTTTTTCATGAAAATTATGAACTTATTTAAAAATATTTTTTATTTTAATCCATCACTAGAATTTTAATGCTTCCTGCTCACCCCTAAAAAAAGCAACATGGGGCGCGCCCAATGATGAAGTCCTAATTATCGATTGAAACAAAAACAAATCAAAAATCTCTCCTGAGAGCATTGAAATCTTCTATTTTATTTTTTCTTTCTCAGTAAAATTCTTTTCTCTGAATTTCAACCTAAAAAACATAAAATATTAGCCGTAGTAATCTGAAGTAAATTTATCAATTCTTTAGTTATTATGATTGGTCGTCATTGTTACGTAATATTGTCAAGTAAGCTTATTCATCATTTTGATTTGTCAGTTTTCAAATTTATAAAGGCGGGAATCCATCAATGCTCACTTTCAGTTATCAGATTTTGATAAATAAGAATATTCTATATTTTTCTTCTAGAAACATGATATGCCTGGGAAATGAGACGATTTNTGATTTAAGCAATTTTTGGAAAAAAACAGTACTACTTTTACCAACCTTATTCCTTAAATATACGGTCACGTGATCATTTTGGGGCTATAGTGTAATGGGAAAAAAGTCTTAGAATTTTTTTCTGATCACGATGAAAATTTTAATTTTGTGATTTAAAAAATTTTTGCAAAAAATAAGTACTGTAATACAGTAAAAATTTTCAAAAAAAAAACGCACAAACGTCATTTTGTTTCAAAGTTTATCGATAACTTTATAATTGATCTTGTCATTAATGATTAAGCGTCGTAAAATGCGATTAAATGGTGTGTGGCAAATAGTTGGCTAGAATCGAGTCTACGAGTTAAGGAGAATTCTCCTCACCCTTCCTTAAAATTTCTCGCGAAAAAAACATACTGTATGTGGAAAATGTTTTAAGGGGGTTCTATAGGCAGCCCATATATTTTTCACTGAAAATTCTATCGACTGGATTTTACGATTTTTGATCTCCACGTTAGGGTGTTACAGCTAATTGTCGACCACCGGGAAATATTTAAACGACCATATCCATCATGATGCCCGAGTTACTTAAATCTCTCATTTGCCTTTTAAAAGAATAGGGAATAAGAGATTTAAGTTACTCGGGCATCATGATCGATATAACAGGGTAAATTAAGGGATGACGATCATTTTATTTCGTTATTCCAAATTTCAAAACTCAATATTTCTACCTAAAAAAACTCTTTTAAATCTTGAAAAATACAATTTTGCGTGGGCGGGTAACAAAGTGCAAAAAAATTATGAAAACCGTTCGAGGGAAATTCTCTCATAGTATTTACGTTTTTGCCCTGAGTCTTTCACGCAATATAACTATGAATAAAAAACCAAAAAATCTGGCATAACGGTCATATTCCATATTTTCTAAGTACGATCTACTGCAATTTTTGAAGCCTTGAGCGCTGATTAGCTGGCCGGGTTAAATGAACCGGATCCAATAAAAATAATCAATTTTCAGAAGGCTGACACCTCCTTATATGAATTATTATGCCCGGGTCACTTTAAAAACTTATTCCCTATTTTTTAACAGGCAAATAAGTTTTTAAAGTGACCCGGGCATAATAATGGATATATCTCTAAGAATATATTTTATCAATCGTCACTGATTAGCTCATATTAACTATCGGTTTAACAAGAGAAACATTTTGGACTAATATTTAACTATTTTACTAAATTTAAACAAAAAATAATTTCCGTTTATTCATAACTATCACATAACTCAAATGGCTCATTTGCTGTAACACCCTACTCCACGTAGCTTGTTTAATTATAAAGAAATAAAAATTTAAAAAAGGTCATTATTCTTGAATTTTTTTCAAAAAATTTGAAATAAGCTTATTTTGAGTATAGCCTTTTCCCAACGGAACTCCATGTCAAAAACGTTTAATATCTCTATATCGCGAGTTCGAATCCCACTGATGTTGTATAAGTGATTTTCTTAGTGATTGCTTGAGTGATTACACACCGATCAAATTTAGCGGTCTCAATATCAAGCACTCTTGCCTATAATCAAACTCAAGACATTCACTAAAACAACATTAGTGGGATTTGAACACGCGCTATAGAGATAGTAAACGTTTTTGAGATGGAGTTCCGTTAGTAAAAGGATATAGGCTATATATCATATAGCCTATATCATATAGGTTCTATAGGCAAGTCGTATCTATTTAACTAAAAAAAATAGAGATCTGATTTTTGAACTCAACGTGGCTTTTTTAGATTGTAAAAATATTAAAAATTTTTAGAAAAAAATATTAAATTTTTTTTTAAGTGTCGAAAATAAGAAATGTTTTTTGCTCTAGCGGTCGAACGGTTAAATATTTGGTCATAGTTTACAATACCGTTTGCAGAAACATTCACGAATCGTTTGGTACATTTGAAAATGTCATACGATGACATGAATGTCAAAAAATAAATTTTCAAATCGTTATCCTGGGAGTTAAAAAATGAAATCGTTACCTCGGACAACAGATTTTTGTTAAAAATTATCTCAAAAAGCTAAAGTGCATGCAAAAATAGTTTGCCATGTAACATGTAGAAAAAAATACGACTTTCCGTGACTGAAATAGCAGAAAACAGTTCTTTTCGCCATCTTTGATACATTTTTAGTGAGAAAATACAATAAAATACGAAACATTATTTTTCGCCTTTAAATTTCACAGATTAGGAGCAAGTTTGAAACATTTTTAAAATCGAACGCAAAAAAATACGGATTAAAAAAAAATATTTGCTCCTGGTTAATCTATTTACCGGTTGGTTCAACATGCTATCATAAAAAATTTAATTAAAAGTTCTTCCAGAAATTACGAACCAACATATCGGAATTTTTTACCTACTTCTTATGTCTATGCCGAGAGTAATCAGCTTAGCTGATTCAGCTATTCAAAAAGTCCATTTTGCCTATAGAACCCCCTTAAGAAAAATTAAGCAAAAATAAAAAAATTAAATCCTTGACCCTGTCGATAATGCTTTCAAAATGATCCGAGAGAAATAAATATTTTTCGGAAATACACCATTACAAGTTCAACACGGAAAAATTTTCACTAAAAAGCCTCATTTGCTCTTCACAACCCAAAAGTACTCATTTAATTATTTCCTTTGGAAATGTCAATCAATATGACCTTCCGTTCGAATTAAACAATAACATTGTAGTTTTCTACTTTATATCTAAATATGAAATATTCTTTAGGTGGTTTTGCCTCAAATGCCAGTGATCCTAGATGAGAGACTTCATCAAGCAGCAAATGCCATATTCAATGCGATGCAATACGGACTCATCATCAGAAGAGACAATAATGAGTAAGCATAAATTGATTTTTTAACAAGATAAATTTAACAAAAATTGAAAACTTAAAATACCATTTTATTTTTCTATTGAAAACTGATAAGTTCTGACAAATTCACGTAATTTTTAAATTCAATAAAATACAGCTTTGTTTTTTTACGTCATTTGTTTCCGTGGAAATAATTGTCACTGATTTGTTTATTTGGAAATTAACTCGTAGACTTTAGACATGAATCTGTACCCAGACTCGATTTCCGGCAACTAGTGACCATTCTATAGATCGAGCCATATAAGCAAAGTTTCATTATCAACATACATTTTTCAATAGCTTAAAATAATATTCAGCCAATTTGCAATAAAATTAAAATAAAAATAAAAAAATTCCGATGAACAAAAAGGCATTTAATGGGGATGAGAAAAAAAAATTCGCGAAAATGTACCCCAGTGACAGGCAAAAGTGCAATAATCATACGAATTTAAACGTTTATTTATATTTTGAACTACTGTTTAGTTAACTTCAAAGGGTTTTCTCTAGTTCCATTTAACAATTATTNCAACCCGATATTTCGAAGTTTTAGTGGTCAAATTGACACAAACGTTATTTTTGAACATAATTTTGAGAAAAATACTTAGAAAAAAATCGAAAAAACGCAAAATTTTCGAAAATTTTTTTGTTGTCATTTGGGTTGTTTTATGCGTTCAAAACATAAACAATTGATTTGGTGCATTCTTATGACATATTAACTGCAGAAAATGTAGGAACCGGGATACCCTTAAGGTGCGAAAAGTAACATTTTAGTCCTCGGGTTCTCACGGGAATTAAAATAGCGGTATCACAAATAAAATAAGTTGACTCGACAGCGAAAGGTTTTCTCGAGGCTGTTTTTTTTGCAGCGTTATCGGATGTACCAGCTGGTCAAAATTAACCGGTAAAGTATAGCTTCCGGTACCGGAAGTAATATTTTAATTTTTTACATGTACCAAAAGATGCGCAATTATCGGTTTTCTGGAAACGGTATAATGAACTCAGGGTCATTAGTGACCGCAAGATGGCGCTATAAGGCAATTTATAGCATGAGAAAATATTACTTTCGGTTTTTACCCAGGATACAAATTCCGCTCTTGCGCCACCTTGCGGTCACTTATGACCCTTAGTTTATAAAACCGTTTCGAGAAAACCGATAATTGCGCATCTTTTGGTACATGTAAATCATTAAAATATCACTTCCGGTACCGGAAGCTATACTTTACCGGTTAATTTTGACCAGCCGGTACATTCGATAACGCTGCAAAAAAAACAGCTTTGAGAAAACCTTTCGCTGTCGAGTCAACTTATTGTGATACCGCTATTTTAACTCCCGTGAGAACCCGAGGACTAAAAGGTCACTTTTCGCAGTAAGGTCACTTTTCGCCTAAAACAGTTTTTTTTTTTAAATCTTAAAACCAGAAAAAATTCTGAGTCTTAAAATGACCAAAAAAAATTCTCTACAAGATAGCTTTAACACATTAAAATCGATTTTTTATTTTTGAAATTCCTTATTTCAAATCGACTGATTGTAAAACGCCTATTTTGCGGTTTTTGAGCTCCAATATCCAACGATTCGAAATAATAAATTTCATATGTCATAAATGGGTACCGATATCGCGATATTATTAGTGCATCGTGCAGATTTTTCTGGTCGTTTTAAAACGAATTTTTTGTTTTGTAATTCTTTACAATAAATCGGTTCAAAGGTGAGACAAGTAACTTTGAAGCCCCACGAGAACTTGCGAGAGACCCTCTTTGTCTTTGAACAGAATTTTGTCTGGTCATTTAGAACCAAGGATTTTTTTTTTTGAAAAATTTTTTGATGCTGGAGCCAGTTCTAGCGAATCTGCTATGAAAAGCTAGAGCGCTAATTTTTTTGGCAAGTGAAAATTAAGCGTTTTTTAGTAAATCGTTTTTTGGATTACTGTCGGCGACCATCGCTCTAGCCCCCTTGTAAGATATCGAAAATTTGACCGAAAAATCGTTTTTTTTTTAATCTAATTTATTTAAAATAATCAGAAATAAATTCTCCTACAAGATGGGTCAAAAACATGGATACTTCATTTTTTACTTTTGGAAATTCCTTGCAATGACCAGAAAAATATTATCTACTCAAGATGCACTCATCAATCGGTAAAAATTTGTAATTTCAAATCATCTCTGGAATACCATCCATATTGGGATGAAATTTGTGTAGCTGGATCCAGGCTCTCGGCGCCAGGCACAAATTTTTCTTGTTGATTGACTTGGCTTGAACGATACCAAAATGTTTTGCCTGGCGTTGATTGACTTTGTCTGGCGTTGACATGATTTCAAAAACTTTTTTTTGAGAGATATTTGAAAAAAACGACTAAAAATGCGGTGATTCAAATTGCATTTTGAAAAAAATGAATTGCGTGTGAATGCTTGATATGAATCTAGACATTATGAGGTACAAAACAACTGAGACTTATAAAAGAGAAGATTTTTAACTGATTAATCTTATATTTGCAAGATCATCCTTTTTAATATTTCATTATTAAAAATTAAATAAGTGTCAACTTTTTCAAAACGCCTGTTGAGGATGCGAGAATATACAAATTTTTGCCAAAAAATCAAAAATGGAGCTTATGAAGGCAAGTAATTATAAGCCAAAACGTAGAATATAAAATAATGTTTTATTTAGGCATGAAACCACTGGCGCAATCAGCTCTAACAGAAAGGCACTGGTGGATTATTTCTGCATTCGTATGCGACATTTGTGGGGGCTTTTCCTTTGTCCCCACAAACCTTCCGTTTTTTTGAAAGAAATAACGAAGGCAATTCCGCTTCATTATCAGTTATAATTTACTAACTGTATTTACAGGTTCAAAAATTGTTCAACAAGTCTAAAAGAATTTTCATGATTAAGTATTTCGATTAATTTCAACCCATATCTGCTGCATTGGAAAAAAGTTCAAAAAATATCCTCGTCTGGCTATGTTGTTTTAGGACATAACACGATTTTTTTAACCCTTAGACAATCACATGTGATTGATATTAATCAGATATAACCCTCCCCATAATTTTTATTTTTTTAAAAAATTTGTAATTTAAAGCATTTTGATAATAAACGAAACATAACATCAAAATACTTTTTCGTATCAAAGTGAAAATTAATTCAGTTAAAGTGGAGAAAATTTGCAAGGTTTAATCTAATAATATGAAACTTGAAACGTATGCTGGTCGATTTAACCATAATTAATTGCCAGTTAATAGCTTCATTTTTATCAATTTGCTAGAAAACATCATGAAGGTCGGCGGAAATTGTGATTGCAATAATAGCAAAAAATTGAAAAAAAAATCGATTTAAAATTGCGGAAAAATGTTCTTATTGCTGATAGGCTGACGACATGAGACTTGTGTCATGAGAGGGCGCCAAGCGAACTTCGAACAAAGGTATAAAATACCCCGGAAATATATTTTCTTATCACATTATGCCTTTGTTTATGGTCAAATTTTTTTATGAAAATGTTAAAATGCACAAAAAACAGTTAACTATATTTTTCAGGCCCTTGGTCGCAAAATTCATACAAACTGTTCAGTCATGACGGTCTAACCATGCCTCTTCCAATAAAGCTCACCTGACATATAATGCCGCGTTTTGATTTATCTTTCTCTAGCCTATGATGAAGTAAAAAATATAGCTCTTTTAACAAAATTCAATTTTCTTTCATGTTTTTTTTTTATTTTTTGCACCGTAATCAAATAAACTTTCTCTTGATCTTTTTCAATAATATTATTCTTTATAAAAATTTTATTCATACTAAAAAAATATCCACGCTTTTCAAGTGCGATCACTGCTTGAAACTTTTGAATTTATCAAGCATTCAAAAAATTAAAGCAGCCTAAGCGCATATTCTTAGCTGGCGTTACTTCTCTTTCTACTAATTTGCAACAGTACAAAATCAAAATAAAAACATCGAAATCTTAGAGTTATCTTTATTAGCACAAATTTTTAAATAAATTGTTTTAAAATTTTTTTTCAAGCCAAGTCAAGCGAAGGGTCTCTTGGTTTGACTTGACTTGGCTTGGGTCAAGCCAAGTCAAGCCACCAAAGTCAAGCCTGGCTTGCCGAGGCCTGAGCTGGATGAAAAATAAAACCAAATCGTTTTATTGGGTGATTTAGGGTTCTTTCCTAATCAGGGGAAATAAAAAGTGAGCAAGTTACTAACTTATACATTGTGCACTTTAGTAACTTGCTCACTTTATTAAAAAAGCGGCTGACAATGGTTAAATACATGTAGAGTGTAATATTTGAACGAAAACTCACGATCCTGAAAACAATTCAAGATCACTGATTGCTCGACTAATATTCTATAGTTTTCCCATGGTTTTTGCCAAAAAAACTTATTCTCAGACTTATTTCAAATCAGTTATTTGATGACTGGGCCGATTTAAGGCAGTAATCGACGCGTTTAACTGTTTTTTAAACATCTGTCGTTAGATGAGGAAGAGTACCGGTCGATTTTCGGCTTTTTCACGATAAAATCATTCAGCGAGGAGATATCAGATTTTTTTAATTTTTCGTACGCCCACTAATAATGGGTTTTTCAAGAAAAATAAGGCGTTAGAAATTTATTTTTAGTTCTATTTTCTCAAAATCGTTAAATTTGCTCATTTCGGTATATTAAGCCGTCCAGTAAATTTCATTTCGAGCACTGTTATCAAAAATTTTGAGAAAAAAACATTTTTTCGAAATTAATAGCGAAGAAAAAATACGGCGTTTTTATTTCGATATTTGATTTAGTTTTTTATTACCACATGTTCAAAGTTCAGGTACTTCAAAATTTTGACCATTTCACAATCTAAAAAATATTTTTGAAATTTTTTCGCGATTTTTTTTATTGGTCCGCAAGATTGAATTGCAGGCAAACCGATAACAAAATTTTGAATGTAACATAAATAAGTTTCTACTTTATATCTCTTTACAAAGAAGATAGATATTTTCAAGTTTGGTCTAGTACATTATGTACGTTAACTCCCGTAGTGTTTTCGAAGCCACGCGTGGCTTTGAACACACTTTTTCTCTATATTTAACTTAAAGTCTAGAACATTTTTATTGTGTGACACTACGGGAGTTAAGTAGTACCAATGTACTAGACCAAACTAGAAAATATCTATCTTCCTCGTAAAGGGATATGGATCTGGAGAAACAGCCCCCGTCGGTTACTCCCTTAATGAAATATTTTTTTCGCACTCGAAAATTAAATTCGAGTTAGATAGGATGTCTATAATGTCTCTAGGCTATAGCTATGGTGTTCAGGTTAGGGGGACAGACCAAACAAAAACCATCGCCACCGAACAAAAACATGATTCCGGGCACAAAGCTTTTAGGTCGTTCTTTTTAAGACTGTCTCACTGTGATTTCGACTACCGAGCAAAAAATTTTAAATGGTTATCGATAACTTTTTTCACTATGTTTTACCTTTAAAAGTGTGGATCATCTATTTTAAAAGCCATTTCAATTTAACTCATTGGTAGGAGAACTAGACAAGATAGCGACGAATGGTTTGTTCCATGTGAAACCTTGAGAAAAAATATACGGTAGAAAATTTCTTTGGCTTCCTAGGTTAATCATGTGACCAAAAATCAGTCATGGAAATTGCTCGAAATTACCGAAAAAATGAATTCCTGAGAGTTACCGGTGAACCGGTATTCACTGGAAATTTTTTTTTTGACCATTACAAATTCGGTCAAAATTCGGATGCAAAAAAACGTTTATCGCCACCTAGTCTGGTTCTCTCAGAACATATGGATTATTATGCCCGGGTCACTTTAGAAACTTATTCCCTATTTTTTTAACAGGCAAATAAGTTTTTAAAGTGACCCGGGCATAATAATGGATATACCGTATACCCCTCTAAGTGGGACACTCTTAAAAACGACCTTAGCCTTTTATGTGGTCCGATTACCGTTGTAACAAAAAAATTGGAATATTTAAAAAAAAAATCTAATTATTACATCTTGGTTTATACCCGATGTTAAAAAATTATTTTAGTTTACAGAAATTAAAAATTCTTTGAAACCCCGTTTTTCTACATATTGTTTTCGAGACCAACATGAAAACCAGCTTATTTAACACGTCTAAACACTTTCAGAGTAAATCATAAATTTTTAGACAAATGTTAAATCAGTCTTTTGATCATTGACCAGTGGTCAATGACCACTTGCCCGTGACCTTTTATAAAGCGACATTGTAAATTACAATTTGTAATGATAGATTTTCAAACCTTCTCTCGGAGTTATTTGCTGTGGTTTTGTTGAAAATGCGAGAATGTATTTCAGTTTGTGTTGGACAAGCTAGTTGTCGAAAAGAAAATGCTTGTTGGGAGTTGTACTGTTTATATTGTTGTTAACAACAGGAAATGCGTGGGAAATGCCTGTAACTCACAGAAGACTTTTGAAAGTTAAAATACTTTTTTTTGAAAATTATAATAGTTGAAGATTAAGTTCCCAAAATTATAGTTCAATTAAAATTTTATTAATCGGATGAATCGTTTTGGTGCTGTGAGTGTGCAAATTGTACCCTCCTGAAAGGGTATTATGCCTCGGGGGAACTTTTTTTTCTATGCCTCGGTGGGTTAACGGTATAAAAATGGTACTTATTTGGTGCTCAAAATACAAGCAGAATGAGAAAAAGACGAAAACCTTGTTTTGTGTTTTCGTCCCGGAGTGATTAGTTTAACTCTCAGCCACCCGTCAGGCGCTGCAGCGCCTGATCGACTTTAAACGGTTTTTTTGACCTTTATACATAATGGGATCATGGTCGACCAAGTGAACGCTGAAATTTTTTGCCAAAAATTTTTTGTGCGTTTTTTTGGGAGAATTAGAGTACTTAATCACAGTACTTATTTTTGCAAACAAATCTCAAATCAGTCCAAAACATATGTGAGGCTAGTAGCCTCAGGCTACTCTACAAAAAATTCTAAGACTTTATTTCATTATGGTATAGTCGAAAAACGATCAAGTGACTGTATAAATGAGAATTATGATATGCTTCAAAAGTAGTCAAAATATAAAGATGAAACTTACTTAGACAGTTAGCTCAGTATCTAAAATTGCTTCCTGATAACAAAAATTCTGTCATTTTTTCAGAAAACGTACTGATTAAGCTTAATTTTAATTGATCAAAGTCGAAAGATGCCGGAAAAGGGCCTTTTTTAATGTTTAACTAAAGGCTAAAATATCGAATTTGTTGTCGATGTTTTTATTCAACTTCGGCCGTAATTGGCTGTAAATCGACAAAAGAAGTGCACTTGCCGCGCAATTCCTCATTTTTTAATACAAATGTTATAATTAGAAATTTCAATGCCTTGAAAAGATCGGGAATGATTTGCTGGAAACAATATATCCCTTATTCACACTTTGTAATATCCGGCGCCTACTACTTAAAACACACACGTTCCTAATCAATGGCCGGGAATTAATAAAGTGTTATAGGGGTATGCCAATAATTTCTCTTCTGCTGCTCAATCATCTGAGCATTGAGAAATGGATCAATCGGTTAACTCATCATTTATGTTGAAGCGAAGTTCTCAAAAAAGGTTAAAAAAAAAATACATGAATATTAAGTTCTTTATCAAATTATCGTCGACGAAAAAATTGCCTTCCTGACCAAAAATTAACTGTACATTTAATATTTTTGGGTACAACTAACTGTCATTAGATAAATATGACATCGGTTCGGTCCCCTCCCATTGTGATTAGCCATGTTATTATACAAGCGCGCTAGCCAATCAGCTTTCGCTGAGTCACAAGGCGCACTATATAAGCGAGGCTAAAGCCTGATTCTTGTCAGTCGTACATTCGGCTCACAACCAACTCTAGTTAAACTAAAAACAAGATAGCCAAAGAGCTAATCACTATTATTTATTAATATATATAGCAAAGCCAATTGCATGGATAACTAATTATATTAGTTACATTGGTGTCTGAAGTTCAAACGATCTAACCTCTAAAAAAGAGAGAAACCTACAACAAAATAAGGGAAAAACCTTAATATTGAAATCAATGAAAACATTGAAACTGAAGCTAAACGATGCGTATATCAGCACAATATTTTCCCTTTTTAGCCAAATTAGCAAAGTTGAGGTAGAAAAAACCGGAGCAAAAGAAGTTAAACAAGAAGTTATCAGTAACTTAAAACTGCCGGTACAAACGCCAATTGAAATAGTTTGGTAGCATCTAAATAAAGTTTTTATACTACCCAATAAAACTTGAAAAATTTGAGTTTAACGAGAAACAATACAAATACGAACGATATACCCCGTCGAATTAAAAAAGGGAAACATAAAAGTCATTGAACTGAAAGATAAAATCCCAACCGAAATATCGATTTCGAAACAATTTGGAAATAAAGAGATAGTCGAAACATTTTTGACAACCAGTTCATAAAAACGACCCAACTGTCATTCCAGCGATAAAAGCGGATAAAAAGACATACAAATCTCCTTAAAATGTCATCAGAAATACAATTCTTCTACGAGAAGGTGATGATGATAATAATCGATAAATCGAACAGTCCGGTGGAATGAAATGGAAGATGATCCCGAAGAAGATTTTAAAACCGATTGGCAAGATTTCCCACAAGAGAGAGTCATATGACTGAGAGTCGTTAAAATAAAACGTCCTATGTATGATCCCAGAGGACGGACCAGTCCTCAATGGGTAACGAACGAAGCCACTTCCTCGACTATAGTATCAATCGGAAAGGAACATCGTTTCCTCGATTTTAATTCTCTCCATCAATGATTGTAAATAATCTGTTGGTTATCTAAAGAAATAAATCCGAAAATAAGAACGAACCGTTAAGAGAGGCTGAGATAAACCCCACAAAAATGAGTAATTTACCTCATTTGGAAGTAACTTGTGCAATACATTGAAAAATCAAATAATAGATAAAAATAAGCCAGTTTTCGCTATATCGATACAGGTTCGACTATAGCGTGATCAATAGATCAATTGTTAAATAAGTTACAAACTCAAAAAAACAAACATGTAAAAATAGAATTCCAATGCGTAATTCGCTGAATATTACTAAGATGACATAAGTAAATTAATGTGAAGTTTAAAAATATAGAACTAGTTAACAAAAATATAACCATGATTAACGACTTCAAACAAGTTGATACTCGGATGACATGCTGAAAGGGTTGACAATTGAATGTCAAAAAACCTACATTGAAGTTACAAGAAAAACTCAATAATTTAACAGGGAAAACTTAAAAGTCATTCCCTGAACCACGTCGTGGTAAAACAGCTTAATGAATCCATGAAATAACGAGGGAGAGAACACTTCTCATCGAAGGATCAACTAAAATCATTACATGGGAAGAAAAAATTATAACCCTTATGCTTTCTGTTTTATCAGTGTCCGCTACAGCAACGAAATTCTAACCAAAAACATTCAAAAATGAAGTTACATAAGCATTCACAAAAACATTGCGCAAGGTTTGGATATAACACCAAAAATTGGTGTTAGCAATTCAAAATACTATGTGTTAAATAACACACAACAAACAATTTATCTACCGAAAAAATACTGAAATCGGATATTAGAAACGGAATATGAAGTGAAAAACTATACGATTACCGAAATATAGCCGAAATTCATGAAAGAAATATTCTCCAAACGAATATTCAAAATAAAATAACTAACAATTAACAAAAAATGAATAAATGTCCTCACAGAAATATGCGAGTTTTCTAGAAGGATAGAAAACACATGATGAAGAATATATAACTGGAAAAAGTTCAGAGCAAACTATGTAAAACTCGATATTCAGAACGAAATCGATAATCATTAGTCAAACAAATGATAAATACAAAGTCAGCATAAGCGATATGCTAAATAAAAACAACGAATCATTTGCAAGAGAGTGACCAGACAATGGTTTTCTATAAATATGGAATACGGCTGATACCGTCGGATTCTAAGGATCCCAACCCGAGGTATTCACCTCCATAAAATAAGACAAGATCATATCGTCAAAATGACTGAACAAATCGATAAATTCATAGAAGCGGAATAATGGAACATGTGCGAGTCCATTTAACAGTCCAATTTTATGCGTTAGGAAAAAAGCTACTGGAAAAATCAGAATAGTCAGTAATTACGCAACACGCGATGGCTTAATAGTAAACTACTGATAACAAAAACGCCAGTGATTCCAACAAGATTGTTGATGGCAAAATCGGATTTGCTTATAAAAATATTGGACAAAAATCCCAAATGAAAAATTTTATTTTCATCAATTGATGTAAAAAACGCTTATTATTCATTAAGCATCCAAACAGTGATCGAAACATCACAAGTTTTATATTGTCAAATCGACAAATAAGATACCAAAGACTCGTTCAGGATTATCTTTGGCACCCTCTTGTGGAACCAGTTCATGAACAAAAGTTTCAGTGACGGCCACAG
>SCLH01000357.1:737008-761114 GCA_004367855.1 Oikopleura vanhoeffeni
TCTGTATGATGGTCTCCTACGAAAAAAGTTTAGCATTTTTTTTTAATTCTCAGAAGTGCGGCGAGCAAATGTTTTAACTTAAAATTTTTATGGGGATAATTTCTGGAAAGAATGATCATCTAAAAGCTCGACGTAAAATCATATTTCGAATTCTAGCTGAATTTATAACATCGAGTATAAAAATGATGATCTTCAACGAACTTCTCGGGTTTTTCTATCAGATTAACAATAATAAATTAATATGATCGTCTTTGATCCTAAGATAACTTTGACGTTTGAGCAATAAGATTTTTTTCAAATGTTTTTGAATTTATTTCTTAGTCAGTTATTTTTTCGAAGTTTTTCTTTCGAATTTTTTTTCGAAATAATTTTTTCCAAGTTTTTTACTTAAATTTTTTTTCCGAAATTTTTTTCTAAGATTTTTTTCAAATTTTTTCGAATTTTATTTTAATTTTTTTCGAAGTTATTTTTTCTAAGTTATTTTTTCTAAGTTTTTGTTGCTCTCTGGCGACCTTTCAGTACATACATGTAATTGACCCATAGTTGCTAATATTTTCATGAGAAAGTCGACCCTTCCGATTATTTTGAGGGTACTTACGAGTCTCTACGATGAACTTTGAAATTTAAGGTAATTTGATATACGGTACACAATATACGGTATTTTGAAAAAGTACTCAAATCAAATAAAAAAAACTTTGGGGAGGAACTTCAAACGTTTTTAAGACTTTTTTCTCATTACACCAAAGTCCGAATAAAATCACGTGACGCGATAATTCAAAAACATCACGTGACGTTTTTGGTGAATATTATTATGGTCAAAACTCTTAAATTTGGTGTTTATTGGATTAAAAATTTTTTCGGCGTATTTTGATCACTATTTGTTTACTTGTACCAAAACCTTATTTCCTAATTTGAAGGTCACGTGATCTTTTTTGGACTTTGGTGTAATGGAAAAAAAAGTCTTAAAAACTTCTAAAGAACCACTTCATTTTTTTCAAAAATTGATTTAAGGGGGTAGGTGTTGCTTTTTGGTACCTTTCGATCACGCCTCAGAACAATTCTAGGGCAGTTGTGAAAAATCCGAGGATACTTGTTTGTAGATCTAGCCTTTAAGTAATTTTTGAAAAAAAACAGTACTACTTTTACCAACCTTATTCCTTGAATATACGGTCACGTGATCATTTTGGGGCTATGGTGTAATGGGAAAAAGTCTGAGAATATTTTTCTGATCCTGCTCAGAGGCTTTTTTTGATGATTTAAATTTTTTTTGCAAAAAATAAGTACTGTAATACAGTAAAAATTTTCGAAAAAACGCACAAACGTCAATTATCCAAATAGTCGATCCANAACATTGGAATTCATACTTTTCATACAGTTATAATTGTTAAGTATATCCTTTTATGATTAAGGGCCTCAGTGCTATTTGACAGATCTGGATATAGCGCTTGATGAAAAACTTTTTACTGGGTTTATTTATTCTTCTCAATATACCATCAAAGTTATATATGAAAGTTAATATACCTATCAAAGTTTTGTAACTACAGAATTTTCGAATTATTGCTTTTTAAGAAAATTTTGAGTTCAAATTAAACTTTTGGAATTCGACAAATTATGAGAAATTTTCGAAAAAAGTTACGAACAATATAAAAAAATGCCTTATTTTTTGTTCAAATTTTTTTTTCAATAATTCTTTCAAATCTACGGAAAACACTCTTAAAAATGGCCACTCGAACTTTTCGCGTAGGTGACCACATATTTTATATGCTATTTGAAAAATCATATGACATGGTTTTGTGATTTTTTGTAAAAAATATTTGGAAATATTTTGAAAATTTTCCTCATTTATTGTACAAAAATTTTCAAACTTATTTTTCTGGAATTATATGCTGGAAATATTTAGAATGGCAAGTTCAACTTTATTCAAATATGTCCTTGTTTTGTTTCTTCGCTCTTGTTTATACTCTGAACCATAATTTTTGCAACGAAACTACGGCTTGGAAAAAATCGGTTGAGTCCCTCGTTAATCAAAAATAAAATTATTACACTTAAACTTGCCAAATTATTAAGCCGACCCATCCACCGAATTCAATTTATTTCCTTCATCTCATGTAAAAAAATATTTCTTACGATGTGCCAAAATTTCGTTTTTTTTCGAATTTTTTTGACATTTTAAATTTTCGATTTTGATGTAGAAATAGTATGAAACCAACTATAATAAATTGAATTCGGTGGTCAAGACCGTTTTTTCCGGTTCTTAATTAATAAAAATGAAAAAAAAATTTTACCGCAATTTTGACGCCTTCAACCGATTTCTCCCGTTTTTTGAGTGTTTTTTCAAAAAACGATTTATAAAGTAAAGATAATCGATCTGAAAAAAATCAGATTATACGAAGGAAGCTCAAAAATGCTAATTTTTGTTCGAAAAAGTTTTTATCCGAAAAGTTCGAAGTGGCAAAAAGTTTCCCATCAAGAGAAAAAAAATCGAAAAAGTGCAAATCTGTCAAAATGCACCGAGGCCCTTATGGGGTACTAGTCGCTGGTTTTATGATACCTTAGGGCAATATAAATGCTTCAAAATAACCCGGGGTGACAACAAAGTGCACTACCGACCAAATCATCAAAAAAAATTCGAAATTTTCGCGTTTTTTCGATTTTTTTTTAAGTATTTTTTTCAAAATGAACTTAAAAAATTACGTTTGCTTTAATTTAACCACTGAAACTTCAAAATATCACCTTGATTATCTCGTGGGTTCTTTAAAAAATCATATTTCGAGTTTAACTCGTAGACTCGATTTATGGCGACGCGTCGCCATACACCATTTGATCGCATTTTACGACGCTTAATCATTAATGACAAGATCAGTTATAAAGTTATCGATTAACTTTGAAACAAAATGACGTTTGTGCGTTTTTTTGAAACTTTTTACTGTATAACAGTACTTATTTTTTACAAAAATTTTTTGAATCATAAAATTAAACCTTTCATCGTGATCAGAAAAAAATTCTAAGACATTTTTTCCATCACACCATAGCCCGAAAATGATCACGTGACCGTATATTCAAGAAATAAGGTCGCCAAAAATAGTACTGCTTTTTTTCAAAAATTGCTTAAATCACTTTTTAAAAAAAGTGAAAAGGTTCTTTAGAAGTTTTTAAGACTTTTTTTTCATCACACAAAAGTCCAAAAACGATCACGTGACCTTCAAATTAGGAAATAAGGTTTTAGTTCAAGTACACAAATAGTGATCAAATTACCCGAAAATTTTTTTTGGGCAATAAACACCTAATTTAAGAGTTTTGAACATAATAATATTTCCCAAACACGTCACGTGATCTTATTTTTCGAGAAATAAGGATTTATCTATGACATATTTCAAACCTTATTTTTGAATTATTTCGTCACGTGATTTTATTCGGACTTTGGTGTAATGAGAAAAAANAGAGATAATAGGCTATCTGGACACGCTAGCTACGCTTGCAGCGCGCTGGTACAGATGTACAACACTTCTCCAAGCGTCCTGAGAACAAACGTTCTGACAGTTTCTAACGTCCTGACAAATTTTAAAAATGATAACTATTTTCTTTTCCAAACGTCCTGACACTTTCGATTTGTTTCATGTGATATAAATTTAAATTAACAGTGGCAAAAAACTATGTTTACGTGGGTTGGAAATTCTCTCATATAGATTTAGATATCAGAAGGCTTTCCAAATCTTTTAAGGATATGCCTTTTCCCAACGGAAACTTCCATCTCCAAAAACGTTTACTATCTCTATAGGCGCGTTGTTCGAAATCCCACCTAATGTTGTTCTTACTGATTGTCCTTGAGTATAGATTATAGGCAAGGATGCTGATATTGGGACTTGCTTAAATTTGATCGGTGGTGTAATTTTTTCACATTTCCTTTTGTTAACTCGTAGACTCGATTTCCGCAAGTAGTGCCATTTCACCATTAAATCGCATTACGATGCTTAAAACATTAATGACAAGATCAGTTATAAAGTTATCGATTAACTTTGAGACAAAATGACGTTTGTGCGTTTTTTTTTTGAAATTTTGACTGTATTACAAGACTGTAATTTACAGTACTATTTTTGCAAACATTTTTTTAAAATCAAAATTAAACGTTTCATCGTGATCAGAAAAAATTGTAAGACATTTTTTCATTACATCATAGCCCGAAAATGATCACGTGCCGTTATATTTAAGGATAAGGTTGGTAAAATAGTACTGTTTTTTTTCCAAAATTGCTAAATCAATTTTGAAAGAAGTGATGGTTCTTTAGAAGTTTTTAAGACTTTTTTCCCATTACACCAAAGTCCAAAAGCGTATCACGTGACCTTCAAATTAGGAAATAAGGTTTTGGTGAAGTAAAACAAATAGTGATCAAATTACGGCCGAAAATTTTTTTGGGCTCAATAAACACCTATTTAAGAGTTTAGACAAATAATATTTTCAAAACACGTCACGTGATCTTATTTTCAGAAATAAGGATTTATTTTATGAACTATTTTAAACCTTATTTTGGATATTTCGTCACGTGATTTTATTCCAGACTTTCCTGTAATGAGAAAAAGTCTTAAAACGTTTGAAGTTGACCCTGGAATTTTTTTGACGTAATTTGAGTACTTTTTCAAATTACTGTGTATGATACTATATATTTTTTTTCAAAGTACTTCAAATCATGCGGAAGACCCCTTTAAGAATCGTAACGAAATTTCTAGACTTCCATTGCATTACAGTATGGCCTCCGGTTTAAATAGAGCATTCCAGAAGTCAAAACTTTGGAAAAAATGATAAAAAAATTGAGACGCTACGTGATCTTGCCTAGTATCGCATGAAGATCCATATCACAACACAAAATATTAGCAACAAATTTAAGAAACTTTTACTAGAGAATTTTGTAGAAAACATATAATTATGTTTAGACAGACCGATAGAAAATTCATTTGAAGTTTTATATGAGGTAATTGCAAATTAAATTAAGGTTTAATTTTCAATCTCATTATTGCACTTTTATAGTCGAGTAATAGTAAATTTCGCAACTTTTTTGTTTTCTTTATCCTTTTAAATGCCTTTAAATTCGTTTAAAAATTTTATTTTGTTATTTCATTTGTATAGCAATTGGCTGAATATTATTTTTAGCTATTTTAAAATGTATGGTTGATAATGAAACTTTGCTTATATGGCTCGATCTATAGATGGTCACTATTGCCGGAAATCGAGTCTGTATACAGATTCATGTCTAAAGTCTTCGAGTTAATGCAGACCAGATAATTGCGTGTTTATAAAGCGAGATTGGTTTTATATAAACAAATTTGTTCAAAATATAATATTTTGTTCAGATTTTGCAAAGAGGCCAACAAAAATTATTTTTGGCCTGTCATATTTTACCCCTGGGTTGTTCAGCATATGTTTGTTGTCACTAACAATTGATACAGACGATTTGAAATAAAAAATTTTCCAAACACTCAAAAATGGGTATCGATGGTTGTTAACACTATCTTGTAGAGAATTGTTTGTGCTGGTCATTTTAAGACGTAGGATTTTTTTTCTTTATGAAAATTTTCCAAAAAAAAATCGATTTTTAAGGTCATTTTTCGTGATTTTACAGGTAAATGGATCCAGATTCTAGCGAAGCGTATAAAGTGCATTAGAAGGCTGATTTTTTTGGCCAGTCGAATTAAAGGTTGTTTTCGGCTACCCGTTTTTTTAATTGAGGGTCGGGAACCAATATTTGACTCTAATGACCGGTCAAAGTTTCGAGGGTCATCTCAATTCATCGTAATGGACTTGTACACCCCAAAGATCGGAGGGTCGACTTTCTAATGAACGTATTAGAAAACTATGGGTCAATTATGTCTGAGAGGTCGCTAGAGAGCAAAAACTGATCAACACCCAGGTCAACCTCAAGTTCATGTTAGGACTTGTAAGTAACCCCCCAAAGAATCGGAAGGGTCGACTTTCTAATGAACGTATTAGGAACTATGGGTCAATAATGTACTGAAAGTCGCTAGAGAAGCAAAACTTTTTGGCTCTCTAGTTTTTGCTCTCTAGCGACCGTTCAGTACATTATTGACCCATAGTTGCCAATACGTTCATCAGAAGTCGACCCTTCCGATTATTTGAGGGGTACTTCACAAGTTCTATGACGATGAATTGAGGTTGACCTTGGGTGTTGACCAGTTTTTGTCTCTAGCGACCTCTCAGTACATTATTGACCGTAGTTCCTAATCGTTCATTAGAAAGTCGACCCTTCCTTCTTTGGGGTACTTACAAGTCCATTACGATGAACTTGAGATTGACCTGAACTTTGACACGGTCATGTAGAGTCAAAGTATTGGTCGCCGACCTTCAATCAAAAAACGGGTAACCGAAAACGCTTAATTTTCCTGGCCAAAAATCAGTCTTCTAGCACTTTCATACGCTTCGTAGAACTGGATCACATAGCTACCTGTAAAATCACGAAAATTGCCTTAAGGGGGTAGTGTGTCGTAATTCGTGGTACTCTTCAATCACGCTCAGAACAAATCTAGGGCACGTTGGAAAAATCTGAGGATACTCGTTTGTAGATCTAGCCTCGTCTAACGATTACACATTCTCAAAGTCAATCTTGTTACATCACGACACCAGGTGGTGATCTATTCTAGAGCGCACTAAACGGTTTTTTTAAATCTATCTTCTTTTGACCCACATACAAAGCGTCTCAAATCTACAAAAGTTAAGCGAATAAATGAGAGCAAAAAGTGATGAGAAGGAATTCTTCGATTTTTTGACATTTTTTCTTTAGAATTTCACTTGAACGCCGATTTTGCCAGTTTTTCGACTTCAAACTCGATCTTCTTTTTAGACGAGATGTTTAGAAGTGAAGCCACTTTTTTTTGGACTAGGTTAGATCAAATATAAATGCGGTAAAAGTGATATGAGAAGGAATTTGTGAACTAAATTCTAGAATTCTAGAAAATTGAATGAATTAACCGGAAATGAAAGTTCGAAAAAAAAGTTCGTCTGATCGGAACAAAAGTACCACCAAATTGAAGCTGAGATTTCACTGATCAAAAGTTGGCTTACAGCTAATCAAAATTTTTAACCAATCAGCGTCAAATTCGATAATTAGGTTTAACATTTGGCTTAAAAATAATTGAAATTTCTAGAATTCGATTTAGACATTTCCGATAATTTTAATGTCATGCATCGTTTTCGGTGGGTCATATTCACCAATAAAAAATGTCATATCATGGTGAATACCGGTTTTCTGCGGGATAAAGCAAAAAATATTCGAATTTTGAAAATTCTAGATTTTGTTCTAGATTGTTTTGAAAAAAATAATTGCCACCATGAGATTCCTTAGGTCAACTTTAGTCATAACCGATATTAATTTATGATAAATTTAATTCTATAAGGGGCTCAAAAATTACGACACCTACCCCTTAAAATTTTTTTTGAAAATTTTTCATAAAGAAAAAAATCCTACGTCTTAAAATGACAGAAAAAATTCTCTACAAGATAGGTTAAAAACATCGATACCATTTTTGAGTTTTGAAATTTCTTATTTCAAATCGTGCACAGTTTCACTACAATACACATATCGATGATTTATAAAGTCTTGTGTCAATCCATACTATTAGCCTGGTTAGCTCAGTCGTAGAGCGTTGGACTTTTAATCCAACGGTCGTGGGTTCAAGTCCCACATTAGGCTCACTTTTTTAGATATATCTTATTGGTATGGAAATATTTTTTTTGTTCCATTTGCCCCTTTTTTTGACGTTAAAATGCAAATTGATATAGGTGGGCCATTTTTGGCGTTTTTTTTATTTTTATTTTAACATACGTCAAATTTTACGGGCTTTTTTATAGGCAAGTTTAACGTTTGGGGAAGAATGGGGTGGACCTGGGAGCCCTTTTACCGCAATTTTAAATTTAAAAAGGCAATTTTGGGCGGAAATTTCTCCGAATTTTTTTTTTTCAAAATTTCTCTCAAAATTTGTATAAGTCTTTTTTTTTTCATATGCCAATATAATTGTTTGCTTTAAAAACTCGATTTTCCTCCTGGGTATGACCCTAAACCATACGGTATGGTCTATACCTTAACTCGTAGACTCTATTTCGGCAATAGTGACCATTTTCCGTTTTTTCTTTATTATTTAACTTAAAGTCTAGAATTTTTACTTTAGTCGAGTATCACGAGTTAAAGACAAATTGATAAGGCGAATCTGACAATTGTGAGACTTCGTTAGGCTAAACTGATTGAGGTGAGGCATTTCTGAAAAAGATTTGAAACTATGGGTCAATTATATATATACCGCAAGGTCGCTAGAGAGCCAAAACTGGACTTAAGGGAGTGGCCGTCTCAGCTCACGATAATACTTTTTGATACACCTATTTTGTAGAGAATTTTATGCCAGTTTTTTCACTTATAACATTTTTTTTTGGTTTTGAGATTTTTTCAAAGAAAAGTCGGTTTTTAGGGGTGAAATTATAGGTTAATTAAGGGTGACGAATCGTCACTGACGATAATTGAGATTTCTCATTAACTTTTTCGATTGCCTATTTTGTAAGAGAATTTATCACTGAGTTTTTTAACTCCCAGGATTTTTTTTGAATTTTGAATTTTTTTCAAATAAAGTAGTTTTAGAAAATTATTAGTTTCAGAAATTTTGACAAAAACTAGAAATTCACAAGTCGTTCCTTGAGACTTGGAGAGAAAAATCAAAAAAGAGGCTACATTTGAACCTTAATCTAGGCTTTGCGGTGAATTTGATGTACAAATTGAAAATTTTTCATAATATTTTAAGGAGGAGTAGGCGTTTGCGGCGAGGCTCCCAATAAGCTGTTTGACCACTAGAAGCCAAATTTCGAAAAAAGGCTACATTTGGTGATGTGCATTTATATATTCATTCTAAATTGCAAATATTATAAAAGTGATGAGAGATGAATGAGTAGTAGGCTTTTTAGTGCTGTTAAAGACGCCTTCTGAAATCCATTTTTTGAGTGTAGGTTGAAGTATCAGATGACTTGAATAGTACTAACAACTTCTCAAGAGTTGTTCTAGGTACGTGGAAAAAAATTAATCATTTCTGACTCTAGGTTTCTCAGAAACTTTACTTGAAAATGTGTAAAAAGAGCCCAATTATCGACGGCCACTCCCTTAAGGAGGTTCCCAACGGAGTTTTAGGGTTTTTCAACTTGGAACACGGGAAACGGCTGAAGTTATAGACTTTGATGTTTTGACCACTGATAAAACGAAATCTCCTCTGTTGATTTTTTTAAATTTTGAGGTGCCTTGAATATTTTAACCTACGCAAAAACATGATTGAAAAACGAGAATTTCAGATTCGCGACAAGTTCGTTTGAGCTAACTAAACATACAAAAATATTGTTAGTTACAGACAATATTCCAACACTTATGATCATATTTTAATTTAGTCAGATCCGAAAAAAAACTTTCAAACTCTAGAAATCTTAAAAAATCGATATTTTTACAGGTGTTACGCTAGAAGTTCGTTTGAGATAACTAATCATAGTTTAATTTTTCAGTTTAACCAAGTCTAATTAACATTCACGGCATAATTTTAATTTAGCCGATTTTTGATATCTTTACTCGTTTTATTTCTACAGGAGTTCAAGTTCAAATTGAGGAAAAAATTTGCAGACATTCGTGAAAATTAGGGTTAAAATAGATGAATCCTGTACTTTAACTAAAAGTATAAATTGTTCTTGTGACAAATAATTAAGTAGGAAACAATTCTGACCTAATTCCGTAAAATAAACAATTTTTAACTGCGAGAATAATTTCTCATACTCTTTATTCTGATTTGAAAATGATCTAATACATCGAAAGCTTATCAAATTTTTTGTTTTTATGAATTAAAAAAAAAAGTCATATAACATGTCTCAAAAAACCAAAGACAATAAACAATTTATCTGATCTGTACATCAAATAACCGAGTCATATCACCGCCACCTTTTGTTGTTCCGCACTCTCGCTTACAATAATAAAAGGCGGTCAAACCAAATACCCAATTTAGTGGTTCTAATTATCTCTGGAAAATAAAAAATATGTCATTAGATAGGCAATTCCAAAAGTAATTTATTGTATAAAAATTAAATATAATATTGCTGATAAAAATTTATTTTTTCTCATGAGTTAAAAATGCCGTTGGGAACCTCCTTAAGGGAGTACTGGTCGCATTTAGAGACTCGGACATGAAATTTTCTAGATTATCTTTAAATGTTTTTTCTGAAAATATGGACAAAAAAAGTTGATAAGAAGTCTTTTTAATTTCATTTGTCATGAAAAAGTATTTTTATTCGCGATTTGAAAAATATACATTCATTTATGTTTGTTTTCAGATTCAACCAATCAAAACAGCGGAAATCAAGTGTAATCTAATTTGAAAAAAGAAGGGAAAACCTTACACCCTGTATATTTGTATTTATTATGTTTCGGTCACCAGCATAACGTAGGAAAGCAAAACTAATTTTATAATGTCCATAGTGGCTTATCGCTTAAAAATTTTCATTCCTTCAAAATAATGTTTCTTTCTAAATAACCTAGATTGTTACCGCGTCATGTCTGTAACAAAAATGGAGATAAATATGAAAATTTGAATAGCCAGTACTGAGTAACCAAAAGTAAGCCTAACGTGGGTTGAACCACGACCGTTGGATTAAAAGTCCAACGCTCTACGACTGAGCTAGCCAGGCTGCTGATTGCACGGCACAGCAGACTTTAACTAACGTGCCTCTATACGACGGACACTTTGCTCAATAATTTGCGGCGGTGCTCGTAAAAGGACGACCATTCTTTTTGCCAGGTCTGCTATATGAAGGATGGTTTCTCTATTTGCCCAAAAATTTAAGACCACGCCATCTTGCTAATTCCATTTTTTATGTCCTTTCAAGGCGTTATGATTATTTAGATTTATTAACCAGGGAAAAGTAAAATAAATTCCATTATTACGTCCTTCCAAGGCGTTAGATTATTAAGATTTATTTACCAGGAAAAGTAGAAGAAATTTCATTTTTATGTCCTTCCAAGGCGTTAGATTATTTAGATTCATTAACCAGGGAAAAGTAGAAGAAATTCCCATTTTATGTCCTTCCAAGGCGTTAGATTTGCCGTAAGGAACGGACATTTTTTCTAAAGTTTGCCAGGTTCGCTATAAGGACGCACCTTTTGTGCCGAAAGTTTGCCAGTGCTCCTATAAGGACGCACGGAGCGAAATGAGGATAAGAAAAGAAAAAGTTGCGAAAATTACCTCCAGTTACACACAAAGTGCAATAATTAGATGAAATTAAACCTTAATTTATACAGTAGTACTTTGTTAGAGTTACCCCTGTTGGAATTACCTTTTATCTGTTAGAGTTACTCTTTTTTGAGAGTTCATGTCAGTTATCTGTTAGAGTCACCCTTATAAAAAATCTCAAAAACTCTAGACTTTCAAAATTATATTTTCAATTTTTTTGTATGGCACATTTTATTTTTTAATTCAACTCATGAACATAATTGTTTTAATTAAACAGTAGGAGCGGTTGAAGAACGTTTTAGAAAGCTGGTCATTTTAAGGGGTATACGACTCTGATTTGACATTTTCTCTAGGTGAAATATACTGAAAACTAACAGTTCATGAGAAAAACCGAAAATGCTAATTTGTAGATCTAATCTTAATCTGCGAAAAGTACATCACAAATTATTTTTGACCATTACACCAATAGGTACAGTATCGTAACAAGGTGACACTTTCAAAAATGGAAAATCTTATCTCCTCCCAGACGGTAATATCAAATTGAGCTCAAATTTTCACAGATCCCGTACCGGAGTATGCCAATCTTTTCTCGAGGGCTTTTTTTGATCCGGCGACTGAACAATTCTAGAACGCCAAATAACGACGATTTTTCGATTCAGACTTCAAATCTATCTCCTCCGAGGATATATTTGCAAAATGGCTCAAATTTTATCAAGTATTCCTAGAACAATTGTAAAAGTCTCTCGAGCGCTTTTTTTGCAATTTCGAGCTAGAACTCGAATATGATTTTTTAGTCATTTTCCAAAAATTTCCGAAAAAAAAGTGCTTCGATTTTTTTCGAAAGTAGGCTCAAAAAGAAGCCAGTGAAACACTGATGAGAAAGTTGGCTTACGTCAAGTCGATATTTTGAAGTTTTAGTGGTCAAATTCGAGCAAACGTTATTTTTTAACTTCATCTTTTAAAAAATACTTAGAAAAAAATCGAAAAAATGCGAAAATTTCGAAATTTTTTTTTGATGATTTGGTTCTTAGTACACTTAATTATCACCCCGTATCATTTGGAGCATTTTTAATGCCTCTAAGGCCTTTATTAAATCAGAGTCGTATACCCCCTTAAGTTGTTTTTTTCGGTGTTTTTCCCGTAGGTATAATCTTCCAAGTTGGTGTTTTTTTCATAAGCGGCATCGAATTATATCGGATCGGAGCCGGATTATCTTGGTTCAGGACTCAACGTCTGATAGACATTGCGTGTCCAAATCCACCGACAAAGCAACCTGTTAGCGAATCTTCATTTTCATAAACAAGATCGGAATCGGGAACGAGTTCCAAAGTTACCATATTTTCATTGTTATTTTCGATGGATTTTAACGTTTTGTAGGACAAAAGAACTTCGATGACTCGATCATCTTCTTCATTCTTCTGAATCCAGTTCATCCTCTGACAATTCTAAAACTTTATCCAAAAATCCTGCTTCAATCCAACCTCTTTTAATTCGCTTGCTTTTATTTTATTCAAAGCGTATATCTTATCTAGTAGTTTAGCGTCGTCATGATGCCACTTTAGATTACTCACCACTTTTTCATATTTCTTTTGAAGCTCGCGTTTCAGATATTTACAGATATATCCAACGGCTGCAAAATAGCTATTGTAAAATTTTCAGTTTAATTTGATCCACATATCAAACATTGAGTTTTAATAGGCCTTTACTTTCGCGTTCGCGTTTGACCCGCTTTTGACCAATGAGCGCACCGGATTTCACTTTTCTGACCAATAATTAATCGAAAATCAGTTCAACCAAGAACGCAAAAGTAAAGGCCTAGTGATGCCTTTAGATAGAGTTAAGTGCATAATAACTGGTAAATAATTATTTGATATTTTTTACTAGCAGATTTTTTTGCTGAATGATTGTTAAACTCGTGCAATCATTGCATTAAAAAACAACTGCTTTTGAAATGATTTCTCTTGAATACCCTGTTTAGAGGGAGTGAACACAAATCGAGATAACGTTATGAGTATTGTGTAAATGGATTTCAAGGCGATCGGTGAGAGTAGAAGCCGCCAGTGCGCCTATAACTTATAGGCTATAAGGGACGGTTATTTTCGCTCGATTCGGGTTCACTTCCTTGACAGGATACAGTGGGTGAAATAATTCGTGTGTAATTTTCCTATCATACAAAAGTGCCCAAACTGGATGATCAAATGTCAAATGAGTAAACGAGTTAAAGGAATCCAAATGCCGGAAAAGCTAGAAAAAACAGCTGTTTTTTGATGACCCACTGTTAATAGCAATGGATAATGTGTAATTAGATAAGTTGTAATGAAGATTTTGAAATCAGGAATGTCAAAAGTTGAAAACTGGGTATCAAAACCTCACAGTATTAACAGAATCACTGTGATTTCAGGCCAAACGGGAAATAATCGAGAGGGACATTGAAATTTATCCTAGTTTTGATTTTATGCCCAACTTTTATGGTTTTTAGTAAATAATATAATTTGTAACTGTTTATGTATTTTTACAGTTTCTTATATTATTTATTGAGATATAGTTGCTCTAATTTTTATCACATTAAATTCTCAAGCGATTGACGGGCAAAATTTAGGTATACGGTTCAAAGTTCAATTTCTGAAAAATATTTTTTGAACTCAAATTTTCTCAACAGGTTTTACTGACAGATCTCTTTAAACGCACTTCCATGATGTTTGGCCATTTCGGTAGCCAAGGTGTGGATTCTCTTCACGTAATTGAATCAAAAAAAAAAATTACCCAAAATAGCTATTTTTGACCCCGTTCACATGGCGTGGAACTTCACGCGCATTTTATAAAGTGGATTTTTTGAATATCAATTTTTTCACATGACTTCTTTAAAACTAGAATTTTTATTTTGTTAATAATGAAATTAAGTTATGTCTGGTTTGTAAAATACAAAAAACAAGACATAACTGAAATCATATAAGTTAAAAAAAAAGAGAACTCTCAAATTGGAAAATATTGAGTAAATCACTCGTTAGAGTTACTTTTTATCTGTTAGAGTTACCTTTTTTTCAATAGTTTCAGGGTAACTTCAACAGATGTAACAACTGTATTTAAAACTATATATAAAACTTCAAATGATTTGCTTATCGCTCTGTCTAATAATTATATGTTTTTTACAAAATTCTCTAGTAAAATGACTATTCAATTTTTTTTGGAATAATTGTAATACTCAAATTACGTCAAAAAAATTCCAGGGTCAACTTCAACGTTTTTAAGACTTTTTTTTCTCATTACACCAAAGTCCGAATAAAATCACGTGACGAAATAATTCAAAAAATAAGGTTGACAATATGTCATAGATAAATCCTTATTTCTCGAAAAATAAAGATTCACGTGACGTGTTTGGGAAATATTATTATGTTCAAAAGCTCTTAAATTAGGTGTTATTGCCCAAAAAATTTTTCGGGTAATTTGATCACTATTTGTGTACTTGAACCAAAAACCTTATTTCCTAATTTGAAGGTCACGTGATCGTTTTTGGACTTTTGTGTGATGAAAAAAAGTCTTAAAAAACTTCTAAAGAACCTTTTCACTTTTTTTAAAAAGTGATTTAAGCAATTTTTGAAAAAAGCAGTACTATTTTGGCGACCTTATTTCTTGAATATACGGTCACGTGATCATTTTCGGGCTAGGGTGGATGGAAAAAATGTCTTAGAATTTTTTTCTGATCACGATGAAAGGTTTAATTTTATGATTCAAAAAAATTTTGTAAAAAATAAGTACTGTTATACAGTAAAAAGTTTCAAAAAAAACGCACAAACGTCATTTTGTTTCAAAGTTAATTCGATAACTTTATAACTGATCTTGTCATTAATGATGAAAAAAACTGATAATAATTTTATTTTTGACTTAACAAAATTTTAGTATTGATCACTTCATTGTCATCAGTCGAGCATCCTTTTGTTAAAACCAATCGCTTCGAGTACAAATAAGCACCAAAAAGAACAGCAAGAACGAAAATACAGATTATGCTAAAAGCTTGTTTCAAAAGAATTAAAATTCGAAAAAATCTAAAAATTGAAAAAAATGGTCACTTTTTGACAAAAAAAGTTATTTTACCAATGTTTACCCGGGCATTGTCTGCATAAAAAATGGCAGAGAATTGTATATACTTAACAAGTGATACTTAACTGGCATGAAAAATGATGAGTTATGGTCTCGCGTTCAAATGCTAATAGGTTTTTCCGATCGAGGTGGTCAAAGTGGATATTTTGCCGTATTTTCATTTATACAAGGACCTTACAGTTTATACTCGATTTAATTTATTTTATATCAAGCGCGATGAATTATGAAATACAGTGGATAATTAAGAAACAATTATTCCACTGAAACTTGCCAAATTGTTAAGCCGTCTTGTTCACTGAATTCAATTTATTACATTCATCTCATTGGAATAAAATATTTTTTTTGATGTGCTAACCTCCTCACACCCGAAACGAGAACTTGGCCTCACACCCAAAAGCCTATCTAAAAGGCACAACTACGTTTGAGCGCTTACACGGGGAAAACTGGAAAAAAGATATCAATTTACTTATTTGTCACTGATTAAGATCATAGGATAGAATTAGTGAAAAGAACACTTGAACATATTTAAATTTCGAAAGTTTGTGAAAATAGATAACTGCGAGAGAAAAAGGAGGTTCACTCCCTTGTATTTCTTTGAAAAACCAATACATTTTTCTACAATGACATATAAGTTACATATATTACAAGTTGAAACTTTTAGTCTAGTTTATAACTTGGTCCTAAATTTTGTAATAATGATGTATCTCGATCCGCTTACAAAACAATTAATTCATAGTTCCGGCCGCGCAGTCGAAATATTGCAGTAAAATGTGAAAAATATTTGCTAAATTCAGCTGAAACTCAAAATCAGTACCACCTTATGTACTACATTTGATCGATTTGTTTTTGGTGGCTTTATTTGGGTTAAATTGCCGTTTAAATTGTTTTTTCGAAAAATAATTTTTTGAAAATATTTTTTTTTTCATTATTTTGAGTTTCATAAAAATCACTTGTGAAAAAAAAAATTTCGTATAGAGGTTGCAGAAAAAATAAACTCATATCAAAAGAATCCTCAAATACTTTCCTTAAAACTGGTTTCCTCAGAATTTCAATATTATGTATCGTTTTCACACAATTAATTTTTAAGATATTTTGGCGAGAATCCTAAAAAAAGTAGGAAAAAATTACTTTCGAACGGCTAATCGTATAGAATTTTCAACAATATTTTTGGAAATAAAATTGCAAACTCTATGACATATTTGAATCGTAGGTCTGTGACGATGTTATTTCTGCGCCGTTTTGGCTCCCATAATTTTTTTGCCTTTAGATAGTCAAAGGGTGTGAGGGGGTTAAATTTTCTTTTTTCTCGAATTTTTAAAAAATTCAGTGGACAGGACCGTTTTCTTCGGTCACTAATTAATAAAAATAAAAAAAATATTTTACCTCAATTTTGACACCTTCAACCAAAATCTCCCATTTTTGAGTGTGTTTATAAACGGCGATTTATAAAGTGAAAATTATAGATCTGAAGAAAAGGTGGCACCTTTCATTTGAAAAAGTTTTTATTCAAAAATTTCGAAGTGGCAAAAAGTTAACCATCAAGAGAAAGAAAATTGAAAAAGTGCAAATCTGTCTCTTAGCACCCACCCCCTTGAGGACCCTCAGTTTACAGATCGCGGTATACTAGCAGCCAATCAAAATCCTGGATTGCAGAATAGGCCGATTTCATTCGTCAGATTTGGGCTGATCAACTTATCAAATGCTCAGATTCCGCATTTTTTCAATAAGAACGATTTGTTGTTTAAAGGGCTTCTGATCTATATAATCTGTATTAACCTTGCATAAATACAAATTTTGAATTATTTGTTTTTTCTCTGTTATTTTCCATATAAAAAAGACGATTGCCCGACTTATTTAAAACAATTTCCTTGTTTCTAAAAGCCATTCTTTACTAGTAGTTTTCTCATGATATTCTACAATGATCTCAGTTGAATTTTTCATCTTGAAATATAATAACGTAATTGATAAAAAACTCAGAATATATAAAATGCCCTCGAGCCAAATCAGAATATACTTAAAGTTTAAATTTATCGAGAATGACAATTTTGACTGCTGGAAGCTCTCGCCTTAGGCTGACGGACATAATCAAACTGCTGGATAGCTGAGGATGTATATCCGTTTATAAGTTGGACGCATCGAGTTTTGTCAAAAAATGAAAGTACATCATGTACTGGTCCAAGAAGAGTTTCTGCATTTTTTGAAACGGCTACATCGCGAGACGATTTGAAATAAGGAATTTCAAAAGTGAAACATAGGGTTTTTACGATGTTTTTCAGCTATCTTGTAAAGAATTTTTTTTTGGTAATTTTAAAATGCAGGATTTTTTTGTTTTTGATAAATTTCCAAAAAAACGATTTTTCGGTCAAATTTTCGAAATTTTAGGGGGCGGGGGTCATGAAGCCAGTTCTAGCGACTCCGTATGAAAAGCTAGAGGGCTTATTTTTTGGTAGGTGAAAATTAAGCGCTTTCAAGGAAACCTTTTTTTGGCTAGGGCTAGCAACCACGTGGTAGACCTCAAATAACCGGACAAAGTTCAAGGTCAATTTTTAATTAATTATAACCATGGGAGTCGCTAAAGAGCATAAAATGACAAAAATATAAAGTAAACCTTCGCTTTTTGCTCTCTAGCGACCTTTCAGTACATAATTGACCCATAGTTACTAATACGTTCATTAGAAAGTCGACCCTTCCAATTTTTTTGAGGGTACTTGCGAGTCTATACGATGAAGATTTATCTTGAGATTTACCTTGAGGTTTGACCATGTTTGCTCTCTAGCGACCTTTCAGTACATAATTGACCATACTTACTAATACGTTCATCAGTAAGTTGACCCTTCCGATTCTTCTGGGGGTACTTTGACATTGAACTTTGACCGGTTATTTGAAGTCGACCACGTAGCCAAAATAAAGGTTTCCTTAAAAACGCTTAATTTTTACCAGCCAAAAAATCATTGCTCTAGCTCTTCATACGAAGTCGCTAAAACTTCCTTCATGAACCCCTGTAAAATCTCGAAAATTTGACCGAAAATCGATTTTTTTTCGAAATTTTTTAAAACCAAAAAAATCCTAAGTCTTAAAATGACACATAAACGAAACAAGAATGACGCTTATGTGTCATTTTAAGACTTCGGATTTTTTGTAATGAAAAATTTTCATCATGTCACATGAACCGAAACGGAAAATCTATCTGCTCCCAGGTTTTATAATGAAGTTAACCTTAATTTTAACATAACATGTATAATTAGTATTTAAAACTTCTGAAGAGCGTTTTTGTCGATAAGTGCTATATTTTAACTCAAATATGCAAAAAACCACCGTTTTTGGACATTATTCATGGAAAAATCTATCTTCTCCCAAGTTAAGTTTGCAAATTGGCTCAAATTTTTGCAAAAGCTAGTTCAAACCGAATAGTAACTTCTGAGGGGCGTTTTTGTGCAATTTCGACCCAAAACTCAAAATATTAATTTTTCAAGCTGACAATTTTTTCGAAAAAAAATGTGCTTTGTTTTTTTCGATAGTAAGCTCAAAAAAAAGGGCAGGGTAACACTGAAGAGGAAGTTGGCTTACGTCAACCCGATATTAAAAAGTTTTAGTGATCAAATAATATTTAATTTAATTGACCACTTATCCTCAAAATTTTAAAAACCTACTGTCTCGAAATCAACAATTTGAATAACATTTTGCATTTCACATTCACAAGTTTTAACTCATAAGTTATGAGTCATAACCCCTGCAAAGTCGGTCGTGTTCAAACGAAATGTTCCAGTGAACAAAATTCTTGTCCAGTTGAAGAAATAAAAAAAAATCGTAAATGTCAGCATAAATATAAAATTGACTGAAAATTTTCAAATGTGTACAGTATGTGTTTTTTTTACTTGCGAAATGAAAATTGTCATTTAGGTTATTACGGCCAATTAAAAATGGTAACTAGGTGGATTTTATCTTGAAAGTCAAGTTATAGCCGGTTTCAAAATATAATCCACCTAGTTACCATTTTTTATTGGCCGTAATTACCTAAATGACAATTTTCATTTCGCAAGTAAAAAAACACATACTGTATTAAGAATTTTACGGTCCATTTTTTCGGTATTGCATGTTTGTATAATGTGATAACCTGCTCCCGCAAGATAATTTATGTTGCAATTCAAAGATTATTTTCTTGAGCATGTTTGATCTTTGAAATTTCAAACAAGTTACTTCGAACACTTTTTAACTATTAAGATTCCTTCAAATAAAGATTGAGCTCATTCAAGAAATTTTATTAATTTCATTTTTCAAAAATGTTGATGTCAAAATTTTGATTGAAAACCACAAGATCCAAAAATATTGCATAAGTATTTATTTGAAAGTTTCTTATATTATCATGATATCAGAGTAAAGTTTGCAGAAAAAATTTATCCGTTAATTTTCAGCAAATACAGTAGTCACTTAAGTCCAAATAAGAGTACAGAGATTAAAAAAACAATTTTGGGAAATTATTACAATTGTAGAGAGTGCACAAAATTGAAAAATAAGCGTATCAAGAAGGCTTGAATTATTCATCGAAAAATGAAATTAGAGTGAGCCTGCCTCTTGGAAATTCTCGGAGTTTTAAAGTATATTTTTGAGATTTCTTGAGAAAAAAGTTCATCTGGTACTTAGTATTCACCAATATAAGTAAATTCTATACTAAGCAGGAGAATTATAGCGCTAACACAAGTGATCCGTTATTTAACAGTATCTACAATAGGACCCCATCATAAGTTAGCGCCAACACAAGATATTGTTTCCACAGCCCCTGCTGTAGCACCAAAAGGGGTTTGTACTTTATGTACACAAATGAAGTCAGAAGTTTGAACATAGGCAAAAGCAACATCAAAACTTTTTTTCGAATCAGTCAATTTCGTGAAATTATGAGGGCCAAAAATAAGCTTTTAACTCGTAGCGTCGCCTATAAAAAATATTTTCTAGAATTAAAGTTAAAAACAATACAAATCGGGGAAGCCGTTTTGATTGGTGCATAGGTTTAAGTTATTTAATACAGAAAATGGGAGAAAGTTCACCGCTAGAAACGGCTTCCCGGATCGATACTGTTATAAATAAACATTTTTAAACAATTTTGACCAGCCGGTACATACGATATATTACAAAAAACTCCTCAAGAAAATCCATTACTCTTGAGTCAGCTTATTTTGACTCCCTGCTATTTTCACTCCCATGAGAACCTTATAGCTTATACAGTCTACGAGTTAAGACTCTGGATTTTTTTTTGGTTTTGAGATTTTTCCAAGAAAAACGGTTTGAAGGTGCGAAAAGTGACCTATAACTTATAGTCACTGTTATCAGCCAACAATTTGGCTTATTCCGTTTTTTCTTTATTATTATACTTAAAGTCTAGAACATATTTATTTTAGGCGAGTCTACGAGTTAAAACGAGCACAAAAAATATCTACGAGATGGGCCAATAAAATCGGTACCCATTTTTGACTTTCAAAATACCTTAATTCAAACCTTGTGTGAAAACAATTACTGGTCAATGACCAGTGGTCGTAGTAAAGAATCTTAATTGCCAAATTAAAGTTTTTTCCAAATTTTAGAGAGAAGTTTATATATTATTTATGCTTGATGCATCATCAGCGTTCATTTGAGCCTACGCGAAATATTTTCTGGTTAACTTGAGTTTCACGAAATCATGACTTACAAGATATGACGCAAAAGCTAAAATCGACTGAAATTCAAAAGTTTGATTGATTTTCAGAAAAGCTATATAATATAGCCTATATATATTCAAAAACGGTTTTTTAAAACTCAACGAAAAATTCTCTACAAAAGGGCTCTAACTCTGATTTCATATTCAGAACACAAAAAAGTTTTTTCATTTTAAAATTTTAGAAATACTTATTTTAATCTGTATTTAATTAGAAAGCGAGGGTAAATTTGAGCTGGATCGTAAGCAACCACAATTTCTTTATTTGAGTTGTTATGTTTCCCAATAACACTGAAAATATAAATTAACTAACAAAAATTGACCACAAAAATGCATTTTTTTGAATAATATAGGTTTTTTACCCCTTATTTTTATTTATTTGTGCCTAGGTTCGAAAAAGAAGCCAATTATTTTATTGGGTGAATAAACAGATAAAAGATCTGTATTGTAAGATTCTTTAAGTAATTGTAAAATTCTTTAAAAGATATATTGAGAGTAAATTTAACAGGTAGCGTTGCAAAGTGGTCGTTAGCGACCACTCGCCCTATTATCGCAATTTACGACTCTACATCAATAATGAATAGATCATTTTTTAGTCATCAATCAATTTTGAGAATAATTGACGTTTGTGCGTTTTTTTTTCTGAAAATTATTACAGAATTACAAGAAAATTCTCGAATCAGCACAAACAGCATATGAACGAATTTTAAGCGGTAACAAGACAAACTCCTGAAACTTTTTTTCTATTTCAACAAAATTAAAAACAATCACGTGACCTTATTTTTTAAGGAATACTATGTTTTTTCAGAAATTACCCAAATTACGATAAAATTTTAAAGGGCAAAAATCGACATAATTGAAGGGTTTTAAACAGTACAACATTGATCAGAACAATCACGTTACCTTATTTATCAAGAAAGAAGGTTCGATATATAACATTTTCTAACCTTAGTTCTTGATTATATGGTCACGTGATGTTATTTGGAATTTGGTGTAATAGAATTAAAGTCTTGAAATTGTTAAAAAAAATTTTAACAGCTGTTCGATGTGTTTTGGTACTTAAATAAATCGTGATAATTTCATAATATTTTGCGAAAGATCGGGTGCCAGTTTGGACACAATGTCAAAATGTACATGTATTTGCGATGTCGATTTGAGCATTTGCACATAATTTCGAAATTATGAGAAATATTATTACATTTTCCGAAAAAGTATTGATTAAAACATCATATCATTTAACATGGTGATGCAGAATGATCAAGAGTCTATCATCATAGGATTTATAATCCAATTTAACTTTTTAATGCATATACAGGGGGGGGGCCTAATTTTTTGCCGAAAGTGATATGGGAACAGGAATTATTTTAGCGAAAAATCGTGATATTGCGTAGATTAAATTTGGCGATTTCAGCGCATTCGCCGATATTGGGCCGGCGATATATAGGTTCCCTGTAATTAATGAAATTTGACGTCCAAGTCGTGGTCATGGGAGAGTTTTTTTTATTTTCTTATTCACATTTGATGCCTTTTTATTATTTTTTTTATTTTTTTTTCTCCTTGTTAAGCGGAATTATATCTCAAAAAAAACAAGAAAAAAAATAGGTTGATTACAAATCTTGGGTCAGGCGCTTGATTTAAAAGAGTGGTCACTAGCGACGATATAGTGACTACGGGTTCAAAAATCGTCGGCCATGCCACGAGCTTAAGAGGGTTTTATACAAAACTCTATAGCAGGCTTGTAAAAGGGAGCGATTTTGCGGGGGTATTCTTACCCCTTTTCCCTTTATCTTTTGCTTCAACCTACGCATGTAAGGAGAACAAAAACGACTCATATTTACAAGCCTGGTCTATAGAGTGAAGTTTTTTATATGGATTACCGGACTTCATAGTACAAATCCTTAATATTTGAATGATACAAACAACGCAAGATATTATCACCCAATCAAAACTCTTGATTGCGGAATAGGCCGATTTCATTGGTCAGATTAAGAAAGGATCAACCAATCAAATGCTCAGATTTTGCATTTTTCAAATATTTAGGATTTGTACTCTGAGGTCCGGTAATCCATATGGTTTTAATTTTTCAGATAACTGGCCGATGTTAATAATTTTTTTGTGAGTTTCAAACATTTTACTCATTCAAATTTAAAATTGGATTCATGAGATTCAATGCTGCGATAAATAAAACTCAGGCTGTTAATTTCACGATCAAATATCAAAACCGCAAGTTGATCGGGTTTGCTACTTTTAAGTCGTTTCTAAATCAAAACCATCAATAAAAATCTTCACTTAGATACAAATTTTCAATTTTTTAAGACAATTTTACTGTACTACATTACTGTCAAGTCATAACCTCTTCAGTGAAGAGTCTTCACATAGTCTATGTCGCATAGCCATAAAAAGGAGATTACAATCGACAAAACGTAAACTTTATTAATGTGACCGCTCAGTGATTGTTTGATGTATAATATATTTGACAATGATTATACGCGATAATTTCGGAATATTTTGTACAAATTGAGATTCTTGAAATATTGTATCATATAAATAAATATGAGCCTAAGATAAAAAACGGGTTTCAAGATTTTTATTTATAAAAAATAAAGTGAAGTTGATGCAGTGATCATTTCAGAAAATATTTAATCAAAAACATAAATTTGAAAATCGATTTGTTGCCGATTCGTTCATTTTTGGGAGAAAAAAATCATCACACTTTCTGGACTAATTTTTTTCCCCAAAAGCGATAGTCAGATTTTTAGGGGGTGGTCGTCGTACTTTTAGGCGAAAACCGGGTTTTCAATGGCCAATTATCGCAAGAGTACAAACTTCAGGAAAAAATTTGGGAGCGTGCTTTCCGTACCCAAATTGGCCAATCGGCTTTTTTTGTCCTCTCTATACTTTGTTGCCGTGGGTACGGAAAGCACGCCCGTGCTTTCTGTACCCAAATTAGTCTGTAATATTATTTTTTTTTAGACCAATTTGGGTACGAAAAGCACGCCCGTGCTTTCCGTACCCAAATTGGTCTGAATTTAAAAAAAATATCGAGACCAATTTGGGTACGGAAAGCACGGGC
>SCLH01000357.1:772802-786777 GCA_004367855.1 Oikopleura vanhoeffeni
CCCCCGTGTTTTTGAGGGACCAAAAAAGGACAGGAGGGCAATAAAGGGATATTGATTCATATTTTGGGACATGATTTTTTATATATTTATCAAGGTTTTTTGAAAAAGTGTTTGACTGCAAGTTTTTTTTTTAAATAAGAAAAATCATAGCAAGTTGCTATTAGCAACCAATTTTCACGGAAATCATGCCCGCAAATTTTTTTTCAAATAAAATATTCAAAAATCAACGCAGAAAAAAATGATTTACGCGGACGCGATAGTGTTTGAAACAGAGACTCTAAATTAAGCGGGTTTCGCATATATTTCGCCCCAGAAAATATCGGAAGACTACCAAGAAAGTTCCTCTAATTGTAAATTGAATAATTTTAACGATATTTGATCAATGAATCTTAGACCAGAAATTCATTATTTACATGCAATTTTGTGTAGCGTTTATTTTATGAGCCAAAGAATCCCATTTTTCACTGCAAGAAAAGCAAGGAAAAATATTCTGTTTTCTCCATTTGAGTGTTTCAAAACAGTGCTGAAAGCAAAAAATTTCACAACATTGATTCAATAGGCATCAGGAGTTGGTAGGCTAGTGTTTTACAATGATGTCTTCGATTTTGGAATTTTTAGTAACAAAATAAACAAGAGGTGTAACAGCCTGAAACAACCTTTTCTTTAAAAACTTTGTCCTTAAGAATGTGGGCGACGATATCTCAGCTTCACGTATAATACTTTTTGATACACCTATGTTGTAGAGAATTTTCTGCCAAGTTTTTTAACTTATAAGATTTTTTTGGTTTTGAGTTTTTTTTAAAGTAAAGTCGGTTTTTCGGGGGTTGAAATTAAGGGTGACGATAATTGAGATTTCTCAGATAACTTTTTTGTAGAGAATTTGTCACTGAGTTTTTTAACTACCAGGATTTTTTCTGAATTTTGAATTTTTTTCAAAAAAAGTAGGTTTTAGAAAATTTATAGTTCAGAATTTCACCAAAAACTAAAAATTCAAAAGTCGTTCCTGCGATTTTGGAATGAAAAATCAGAAAAAACTCTCCGCTCGGACCTTAATCCAGGCTTTGCGGTGAATTTAATGTACAAATTAAAAATTTTCTATATATTTTCAAGGAGGAGTAGGCTTTTGCGTGAGGCTCCCAAATACGCTGTTTTGACCACTAGGGGNCAATTTTTCACTGCAGGAAAACAAGGAAAAAATTCTGTTTTCTCCATTTGAGTGTTTCAAACACAGTGATGAAAGCAAAAATGTTCACAACATTGATCAATAGGCATCAGGAAGTTGGTAGGCTAGTGTTTTAACAATGATGTCTTCGATTTGGAATGTTAGTAACAAATACACAACAGTGTAACAGCCTGAAACAACCTTTTCTTTAAAAACTTTGTCTTAAGAATGTGGGCAGACGATTTATCTCAGCTTCACGTATAATACTTTTTTGATACACCTATGTTGTAGAGAATTTTCTGGCCCAAGTTTTTAACTTATAGATTTTTGGGTTTTGAGATTATTGTTTAAGTTAAGTCGGTTTTTCGGGGTGTGAAATGTAAAGGTCGATAATTGAGATTTCTCCAGATAACTTTTTTGTAAGAGATATTTGTCCACTGGAGTTTTGTTAACTACCAGGATTTTTTTCTGAATTCTTGATTTTTTTCAGAATTTGCACCAAAGAACTAAATTCAAAGTCGTTTCCTGGCATCTTTTTGCGATTTTGGAAAAAAATCAGAAAAAACTCTCCGCTCGGACTTAATCAGGCTTTGCGGTGAATTTAATGCACAAATTAAAAATTTCTATATATTTTCAGGAGGATGTAGGCTTTTGTCGTGAGGCTCCCAATACGGCTGGTTTTGACCACTTTTGTTGTTTTGGGGCAAATTATTGAAAAAAAGCATTATATTATGAAGTTGGAATCGCACAAATAACAAGGAAAAGTGATGAGGAATAAATGAGGAGCTAGGCTTTTAGTGCTTTTGGCTTTTAGGGACGCCTACTAAAAACCATTTTCTGAGCGTTAATTATTTCTGAAGCCAGGTTTCTCAGAAACTTTACTTGCAAATGTGTAAAAAAGAGCCCAATTATCGTCGCCCACATCCTTAAGGGTATGGTGGTTCCTAATTTGACATTTTCTCGATAAAATAAAACATAAACAATTGATTTGGTGCATTTTTATGACATAATAACTGCAGAAAATGTAGGAACCACCATACCCTTAAAGCGAATTTTGAAATTGTATCGGTCCTTTTGATACTAAAAATTCCAAAATCGAAGGCATCAATTTTTTCGTGTATGAATTTGAAATCAAACGCCCCTGTCAGAAAATCGCTTATAGGCCTATTTCTTATTTGTATTGTAGTATCAATTTGATACGCCCGTGAACCAGGGATCGGCATGAAAAAAAAATCGTATTGGATCGGATCGAATCGAAGGGGGGTAAAATAAAAACTAGATTGGATCGGACTATCGTGCGCACGTGGTTGTGGAATGCCAAACATAATTAACTTTTCTTTAATATATTTTTGTAAAAAATTGGAATAATTATGTTTCGTTTTCATAAAAGGTGGTAATTTTGTTCCGATCTCTAGGTTGAGCTGTATCCCTTTATCACTTTTTGGTTAGAATGCGTAGCCACTACTCCTTTTAACGTTGTGGCTACGCATTCTAACCAAAAAGTGATTAAAGGGTATAGACTCAAGTTGAGTCACTCAACTGCTATTTGCATGCTATCAAACTATCGTATTTAAATTTATTTTGTTTTATTTTTTTATCATTTAGCGCAGGCATACGGTGAGCTTTCGCTTGAAACAATTTGAACTTTTTGAAACAGTTTTGTCATTTGGGGAGTCTACCCAACTAGATAAACAAAATAGAAAAACGAATGCATTATTTGTCTACCAGACAACTACACTCAATCTAGTATTTTTTGTTCTTTGATGTATTTCTAAGGGGAAGACAAGATAAAGGGTCACAGTGGATAGAAGGATTGTCAAGGTCAAATATTGCCAGATTACAGTATGCATTTTTGAAAATTCTAATATCTCTGGAGAAATCCGCCGACGCATAACTTATAGGAAACCTACGCATTTTTGCGAAATGGAACGATTTTGGTGCTGTATTGTAAATGAAAAGAATGGAGTATAAATTTTCGATCGATTTTTTAACTACAAATTGTACATATCGATTGCGGAGCTTCCTGGTCGTTTTTTGCTAAATTTTTAGCCAATAATTTTAAATAATTCGGCGTTTGATACCAACTTATCCGATAACATTCTTTGATAGCTCAAACTGAGCACAAATATTTGGGGAATAATAAAACAGTAACAATTGATACGAATCGGAGCACCTTTTAGATTTTTTTCGGAGATTACTGAATTTTTTTTATTATCAGTGTTTGTTGAAAAAATTGGAAACCATGATCTAATTTGCACCATGTTTTTCACTTCATTAATCTCAGGATAGTTGTGCTCAGTTTGAGCTATCTAAAAACCTAATGAGATGAGTCGTATTCTAACGGCGAATTATTAAAAAATTTTGACCAAAAATCTGGCAAAAAACGACCAGGAAGCTGCGTAATTGATATGTTATATTATAGGGATAAGTGTTTTCCGGTTTTGTGTGGTTACAATGCGCGTCACTCATTGGCTTTTTAGTTTAACACAATAGCGCCCACACAAAAATTATCATGAATTCGGAAATATTCTCTAGACCTAAACTTAAATAATAAAAAAAACTTTGGTCGCTAGCGGCCACTTTGCAACGCTACGAGTTAAATGCCTATCTTTTAAAATGACAACATAAAAATTAAAAAATTTTCGACATAAGAATTTTCATTGTAACCGACACGTTTTTCACTCGAAAGACTTTCGCACCTACACATTTTTTGAAGCAAAAATAATAGAAAAAGTCGACCAAAAATTTATATTGTCGCAACATGTCGTGTTTGTTTATAAGGAAATGTTGGGTTTTGCCGTTTGTCACTGTAAAAACTCGCCGTTTTGTCATTTTAGACAGATATTGCCCTAAAAAATCAATAAAAGCGCTAGAGAGCTCAAAATTTCCAAACCTGCGTAGGTTTGGGCCTAATTTTGGTCGTTTCGTTTTTGAAGAGATGATGTCCTTATCAACAAACACGACAGTACTTTACATTGTGTATCAAGTTCAGTCTGATAAAAAGGCTGAGGAATGCGTCGTCTAAAAAAATGAAATACGGCGGTTTCATTGGCTCCAGAAGCCAGCTGAATTGGCTATTTTGGATAATGCGGAATTTTTAAAAATCATACTGTATATTATAAATGAAAATGGAAGCCAGAATTTGAACAAAAAGTATATTTCGCAAAATGCACCTTTGTCTAGTAGACAGTTACTACAATTATTAAGCAGTTATGGGTTGCACAACATTGGGGATTTTAAGGCACAGAGCTGTCATTATTAACACTGTTACCACGGGGAGTTAAAGGCAAATTGAAATTATTTCAAACACTTAACTCCGCGGCGAATATTTGGAAATTATTGTCTTGTGGTCCTATATTTGTGCATTTACGCCTACATTTTTCCGTTCACGTATCAACCGCGATGTCAAATTTGAAACTCATCAGGGGCGATAGAGAGCACAAGAAAAAATACGATATCTTAAAAAATCGTCAATAGCATTTTTAAAGCAAAGGGGGATAAACTACCGTTTCTCGGCGAACTTTTAATTGAAATTTTTTCGAACTGCGAAAAATTTTGTTTTTGTCGTCCAATCAGCGAGCTGACTTTAATATTGGTTTATGATATAGATCAATACCGTATCTGATTTCATTTATAGGAAATCTTTTTTTCGAACTTTTGCGTTAAAAAGTTGTCATTATCGTTTCTAGAAATCAATTAATTTTGTTATTTTTTGACACATATATGATGAAATAGAACAGGAAATTTTTATGTTAATATATTGTCGTGTTTGCATATAAGGACATGTTTAGTTTTGCCGTTTTGTTAATGTTAAAACCCGCCATTCTGGGCTTTTTAAGACGATATGATATTCCCTAAAAAGCCTTATCTTTGCACTTAGGCGAACATTTCAGAAAATTTTGGTGATTATCAGTCAACTGGGTAAATTTTTGTTAAAAAGTAGATTTTCCGGGGAAATTTCGAAAAAAATACAATTTTTCACAGTGGGAGATTATAACGGTATTTGAAAGTAAGAATAGCCTATGACAAATTCGGCGTTTTGTCCTTACAGACGAATGTGTTTTGTTTCAAAATTTTCAAAATCACGAAGGCTTGGCCAAATTTCGGCCGTGTGTTTTTCAGACGATGTTCTGATAGACAAACACGACAGAACTGGAAAAACAACAGATTAATAGTTTTTGTGGAACTTATGTGAAATAAAAATTAACTTTCGAAAATAATCAATTAATATTTTTTCTCTTAACCCCCTGACCCATTTGAGTGTTCATATCCCCCTCAGGCATGAGAGGCACTTTTATGGCTCGAATTTAAACTCATATTATGGGAAAAGTAGAAGTGTTAGCGACTCAATTGTTGTCAAGTCATTTAGAGTAAGGATGGACTTAAATTTTAATAAAACTATAATAAGACAATCGAAATGTTCAGCACTTCATTACCGCTGTGGAAAAGTGAATTATTTTGAAATGCTAGAGTTTTTCAAAAATTTTAATTTTTAAAGAATTACCTCTCGAAAAAAATAAGTCAGAGACCTCTGAAAAAAAAACTTAACTGTTAAACATTAAAAATTAAATTTCCTAAATAGTTACTTCCTCAGAATTAATATTCAATTTCCGGTATAATTTTATTTTCATTTTTCAAAAATTAATCGCTCACTCTCTGGGCGATTTGAACCTTGAACTTCTATTTGAATTATTTTTGTCATTTCCGGTGTTTTCAGAAAAATGAAAGCCACTTTTCTGGCTTTATGCCTCAGAGGGTTAAAAAACGTTATTTGGTCATTTTTGATCCGATGTCTTAAAGTAATATTTCAAATGTGCGATTTGGAGTTAAATTAATAAATAATAATTAATTATTATTATAATACTGTCATTGGGATATGACAAAAAATATCTTTGTACAAGATAAATTTACAAATTTGAAAATGGGTTTCTGGGGTCACTATTGTTTGAATTTTCGTCTCTCAGTCTGTAAAGCTGCGATCTTGGCGCCTCAACTTCAACGTCACCAAGAGTCATATAATCTGGTAATTTGTTTCGGCCTTTTTCCTCACATTCTTCATCCGATAAATTTTCGGAGCTAAATGAGCATAACGAATCTCGCCTTCGTGATTTTTGGAATTTTTGAATCATTTGAATTGTCTCAGAATCGGTTATGTCACTTTCGGCGGATTCATCTTCTGGAATTGAAGCCATGTTCGGCACTTTTGGGATTAATTCGAAGATTCGTTTTCTAAAGAAAATTTTTTAAAATTTTTTTCCAATATTTTGAGTCAAAAACAGTCAAATTGAAACACTATGCTCAGATCAGGCCCTCAGAAGTGAAAAGTAAAGCATAAAAATTTTGCGATAAAATATCGAAAGGATCCAGAAAAAATATCGGAAAAATCCAAAAAAATTATTGAAAAATGAAAAAAATAATTGAAATCTAAAAAAACAACTGAAAATTCAAAAAAATAACTCAAAAAAACTGATGCAACTTTCTGCTTAGTCAAAAATTAACCAATCGACATCAGCCAAAATGTTCGCCGTTATTCACTGATTACACTCAAATATATTTGTATAGGTTTCTATCATATGGATTACCGACCCTCAGAGTACAGAGCCTGAATATTTGAATGATACAAACAACGCAAGATATTAGCACCCAATCAAATCCCTGGATTGCGGAATAGGCCAATTTTATTGGTCAGATTAAACCAATCAAATGCTCAGAATCAAATGTACTCGGAGGGTCGGTAATTCATATAATATAATTCATATAATTTGATTCATATTTTGCCTATGAATTGCATTTAAAAACCCAATGTTTTAAAAAAGACATTTTTAAGGTTACAAATGTTGAAATTCAAGCGAAATTATTTTATAAAAGAGCATGATTACATTCCCAAGTTATTTTCATATCGTAGATCACTATTTCGTACGCTTTGAAATTAAAATTTTTTTTTAAATTCCTGAAATAATGGTCTCAGATTTTTCGTGCCCACAAAATGCAAAATTGTCAAGAAAATACAGGCCCTTAAAATATTCTCAATAAAGTCTGATGTTCACAAATGTTTACATACTTAAGTATTATTGCATACTTTAAGTATTATTGAGGTTTTACTAATGACGTCAATTAAACGCTGATCTTATGATATGATCATATGATCCCGACTACAGTAAAGTGGTTTTAAAAGGTCACAAGTTCAAATCACTATAAATTAAATATATTAATAATACAACTTTATTTCTGTACGGATTTCAAAATTCTGGACTCAGTATTTGTAAGCGTCGGAACTTCTGTTTGTAAAACGTTTAGTTCGAAAATGCGAAAACGAAACGTTGGTTATCTAATTTTATTAATAATTTACTAAGTTGATTACGGTGAATGAAAAGTGTATTTGAAATAAACTTATTTTTTTGTTAAGAAAATATTTGATGGTCAAATTTGGTGTTCACGAGTTAATTTAGACAAAAAAAAGTTCATAATTGATTTTAAAATTGCTTTTGGAAGAATCCCCAATCACCCTCATTCACCTTGAGACTGATTTATTTGTCGATATTAATTTGAGTAAACAATAAATTGTATTTAAACTCATAGCTTTACTCAGGATGACAAAAATGAGACGAAACACAGACGATTTAGTACAACGACCTTATTTGACTTTATTACTACAAAATTTGTACTTTATGAGTCGAATATAGTGTCGAGGCAAAACGTATCCTTACGATTCAAAGAGTTTTACCTCGCGTATGAGAAATTTTCGAATATCATTTCATAATCTAAAAAGCCTTAGAATTAAATAACAATACTAATCGTGGCAGTGGTTCCGAGCGATGAATATTCTTGCGTAGGTTGGAGTAGTTTAATAAAAGTAATCATAATAGCGCCATGTTAACCCGCGCACAGAACTAAACCCATGGTTACTATTGTATCTGTCATTTGAAACCTGTCCTGACATAATCAGATTATATTTATCCGGTGGAAATCTGTACTGTGTTTTTTGTCCCAAATTGTCCTTATAGAGGGTGTCCTTATAGACATAAATCACAGTAGTTAATTGTAAGAACAGGTTTTTGCCTCGACACTCTTTTTGACTCATAAGGTACAAACTAAACTTTTAGTACCATGCAGTTGATGGGAGGCGCAAAATGGATATCAATTTTATTGGCTCAACTTCTAAATAATTTTCTCTGCCATTTTAAGAATCAGAAATTTTTTGTTTTTAAAAATATTTCATTGACAAATTAACTTTTGTAGATCAATTATGGCAAAAAAACGTAGCTAAAGAGCAAAATAACTAATTCTCTGGCGACTCTTGTGTACATACAATTCCCTAAAAGTTTATTTATAAATTCTCGAACTATAGCTCAAGTTGAAACCAGCGCGTATCAGTATCAAATTAGGAGAAAATTCGTTCGCTTTGTAACTTTATAGTTGCTAATACGTTCATAAGAAAGTCCACCAAATTTTTTTTTGATGGCATTTTCAAATTAATTCGATCACCTTGAAATTTGCGAAGTGATTTGTGGTTGACCAAGTGGTTCTAGAACTTGTGTAATTTTTTTTTGGAAAACGAGATACAATCTGCGGGTAGTAGTCTACTACTAGTAGATCTCAGAGAAAAAACCTTTTTTCGGAACACCAACCTGGTTCCGAGGTGTTTTCAGAAACCAACCAACCTGAGACAATAAATCTCATGATCAATTAATCAAGATTATGTGATGGATCACTTTGGCCTGATGAGAGTGTTTTCAAGATACAATGTTAATTATGGAATGTGTTCTGCGTGTACGAGAAAGTTATTTTTTTTGTATTGAATCACTAGCGCCGCGGCCGATGAGTCATCAATTTGGCGAAGTCCCCACAATTAGCACGGTATTTGAGAGCTAACTATCAAGAAAACTGATGAGAAATAGTTTACATCGATATCATGAGTAACCAACCGGTCAGCGTTTGATAACCAAAGTGTGAATTATACCAAAAACAATTCAAGACGCACTAACTACGGGGAAACAAATATTGTTTTGTTGTCAGTCACTACTTAATAGTTAGTTATGGGACCACGTGTTGAAACAACTGTTTTTGAAAATGAATGCTATATTCACCTCTTAACTGGTTTTTAGGGTTTTTCAGAAAAAGTAATTTTGACGACATATATCATACATGATATGATATATCCTTTTCCCAAAGGCACTCCATCTCAAAAACGTTTACTATCTCTATAGCGCGTGTTCGAATCCCACTAATGTTGTCTCAATGATTGTCTCGAGTATGATTATAGGCAATGATGCTTGATATTGGGACCGCTAAATTTGATTGGTGTGTAATCACTCAAGCAATCACTAAGACAATCACTTAGACAACAACGGTGGGATTCGAACACGCGCTATAAAGATAGTTAATGTTTTTGAGATGGAGTTCCGTTGGGAAAAAGATATGTCTTTCATATCATATATGCGCTATCAAAAAAAGAACCGAAAATTTTAAAACAATTCTCTAGGCTATATGTAATTTCCGTTTGAAGCGCTCATTATTTGAATTTAAAAAATTAATAAAAAACACATTTTGGGTTTCGGATGATTCAATGAAATGCCGAAAATGGTAACAAAACTACTAAAAAAAATTGTATGGAAAATTTATATGGCAAGAAAAATAATTGTTAAATCGTTGCTTTTCAGGCATTCTAGAAAATTTGTTGTTTAGATCAAGGTGTAGTCTCAAATCTGTCAATTCAAAAGTTTTCCGATGGTCTCCCATTTCACGAAAAAAAAATCAATGTTGCTATTTTGACGTTCAAGTATATTTTTAGAGGTTTCTACATTATTCGGATATTACAGAAATCTGTATAAAAATATGATTTGAACAGCATAATTGAATTTTCCGTGAAAACTAGTCAAAAAATATTCAAAAACGTGTAACACCTGTATTATCAAAAAATGCTTCTTATTATTTGTTATGAGATTAACACATTGCTTTATTGTTAACGCGGAATCTTTGATCAAGAGAGATTCACGCAAAACATTAAAAATATCAAAAAGACAGTTATCAGAATTCTTCTTGCTGAATATTTTCTAACCAAACAATTTTTTTTTAAATAATATCAGTGAGTTCATCGAACTTTACTGAAAAACGTTTTTTGCTGTTTTTACTAGTTTTATTTACAATTTAACTTAAATTGTAAAAAAAACTCGTAAAAACAGCAAAAAACTTTTTAATTATTTACTTAAATTATTTAATATTAAGACATATTTAAAATTTATTATCTGCAACGTTTCGCTTGCGCATCTTCAGGCTACAGTTTTTACAATTCAAAAGTTTCGATAACTGTAAAGTTACAGAGTCTAGAGTTTACAAATGTGTGCCACAATTTGTGTTAAATTATTAAGTTTGATAAATGGTTCAATAAAAGGCCTGAACGCACCGCTTAAAGGAGTAAAACTTATGATTTTTTTTAAATGTCCTTCTCTTTCTTTCTTTTTTCTCTCAAGTCCAGAAATTTTTTTGCCAAATTTCACTGTTTTTTCCGCAAAAACAGAATCGCATCTGTTTCTGTGCTCATCAATCATGCTTGAGTCTCTCATGGAGTTAAATCCACTATGTAAATTTTCATACTTTTTTCGCACATCGATTCGCACATTCAATTCTTCCTGGTAGAAATTGATTTCGGCCATTTTATTTTTTAATTCTTTAATCTGAAAAATATATTTAAAAGTGGGCACCATAAGAATTCGTGAAAAAATCTAAAATTGGTTTAAAAATAAATCTAGAAAAGATCACGATCTGGTTATTTCTACTGATTCCTTTGTGAAAACTTGTTTTTGTCGAAGTATGAATAATAACCTAAACTATCAAAAAGTAGTTGTTGACAATTGTGGGAAATTATACCCGTATTTGAGTAGATTGCTATCTGACAAATTTTAATGAATATTATCTAACATGAATTAAGTTATAACATTACGTGGTAAGGCACCTTACTGGTGAGGAACCCTACCCGCGGACCCTTAATGATGCTATAGCATGCTAGGAAGGCGTGTACCAACAAACTAAGGTATTTAGCATACGCAGCGGGCAAATTTCTAACTTTTGAACGGTTGCTGCGCACCCCGAGTTATATATTAAGGAGTTGTTACGCGTTGGATTTGAGCCGAGATGAACTTCAAAACTAGGAATTTTGAGTAAGCTTATCGTGTTCCATCCGTTAATTTGGAGCAAAAAGTGGGTTTATGACATTTCAAAATTTTAACTCCCTGGTGTCTAAAATGGCCAGAATTGGGACCTGACATGATAAAATCGGAAGTTGACAACAGAAAAAGCCCTTTGGGGCAGTGATTATAGCAAAGGGTCCAATTAACCTGTGTGCCAAGTTTGAGAAGATTTTGACTAGTTTGACCCTGTCGGATACGCATCACAAGATGGAAATTTTGATCGCTCGCCTACGGGAAAGTAGTGGTAGAAACTGCACAAATAATGCATTCAATATCTCGGACAATTTACAGAGATCATGCATGTGTAATATAAACCTTCAAAAATCTCCGTACCTTCAATTTTTATAGGGAATTAAAAAAATTCAAAAACTCGGACAATTTTTAAATTTTTAGATGAAAATAAATCGGAAATTAAGTTTAAATCACCTTCTGTGTAGAACAGTTTGAAGACAGCTTAGTATACTACCATAAAATATCAGTATCCAAAAAATTTTCAACCAAATTTCAAATTAAACGTGAAATTTTTTTCGAAAAGTATGATATTTTGAAGTTTTTGGTGAAAAAAATCGGAACTTACATGCCAATCAACATTCGTAGTTATCAGTGTAGCCACCATTTTAACAGCCAGAAAAAAACCAATTTTAATACAAAAATAAATGTTTTGTACAATAATACTAATTACTATTGTACCTAAATTTTACATGATATGAAATACAAAATAAATGAAATAATATGATTATTATGAAAATTATGCAGAATGGCTACTTCGGATTTTTTATACCGTACAATTAAACCGTATAATTTGTGTAGAAATTTTTTTTTTGTTTTTGCTGGTTTGCTCCCTATATCGATGACGATGCCCGAGACTCGGGCCCCGAGTGCCTTCACAAATCGTGAATTCCTTTTCGCACCCAGGGGTCGGCAATTTTCAAATCTTGTACCGACCACTTCCCATTCATTAAAAAATATTTTAGGGCACTCCGGCATCGCTTTCTCTAAAGAATTAATCGACACAAATTTTAAAAAATTACACAATCCTATTTTCGCGAACTTTGTGTTTCATACCCCCTAGTTATAATTCCAAGTTACGTAATATTTAGAAAAATATCGATGCTTCGCGAAGGAACGTAGTTTAATTTAATGATCATGTAATGTTCCTATTCTAAACAAAAAACTTTTTTTTGACCGTATAAATTTGAACCAATGAGTCGACTGCATTCCCGCTAAATTTAGAAATATCGAATCCGGCTTCTCGACCACATTCGGGGTCGAGATCTATTTCCATAGTATACGGAAATTAGGAAAAGTGTAAAAACACGCCTTTTAAGATATCTTTCTCACGGTAAATGGCGGTTTTTAAACTTTTACGTATTTTGATAATTTAACTGTCGAGGAGTCTATGACGGTTCGGAATTGTGACGCATTACATGTTTTGGAGCGAATCTCCCAAAATAAAAGTAATTTATTTTTTGTGATCGTTATCACTTTGGATATAACGACGTATGTAACTGTTACGGTATGTTTCGTTCAAAATGCTAAAGCAATGGTTGAATAATCATCTGAAGTTTTTATTACTTTTTAAGCTATATGTATAATATAATATACAGCTAAATCAGAACTTTTCTAATTTTGATAGATTTATATGACATAAATTATATCTCAACTGTCAAATTGGACCAAAGTTCATAATCTCGATAGTTCAAATCAAGCTACAGATAAGGACCGCGATTGCGTAAAACCGTCAAAAATTAACATTTTTTCAACCAAAAAACAAAATTTGCCCCTCATACGATTTGAAGATGATTTCTGAGAAAAATTAAAACAAAATGTATTCTAGAATTTTTTTTTCAAATTTCGAGATTTTGACAACCGTATATCAGAAACACTATGCTAAGGGTTTCCACCAAGCGAATTTCGGCCAAAGTCGACCACTTAGGGCTGAATTTTCACATATACTAGTTTGTGCCAAATTTTATTTCATTTTTTGTGGTTACCCTATTTTTTCTCAAAAGTTGAATATTTTCCGAAAAATGATAATTTATTTCGAAAAATCTAATTTTTTAACAAGAAAGTTGGATTTTTTAGTCGCGAACTCGAGCAAAGAAAAGATATATCGAAGAAAAAATATACTGTCAAGTTTGTCTACAAGGACAAATTTGAATTTTCGGTTTATGATAACGACCAGTTAGTCCTTATAGACAATGAATTTATTGACAAACTTGACAGAACTCAAATATTAAAACATTCCCATGCCAGTAAAAATTTAACCCTTACCAAATGATAATTTTCGTGAAAAAATAAATATGTTTTTGAGATTGAATCTGACTCCGAGGTCTAATCTCAATGACCTTCAGTGAATTTGATGTTGTTCAAAATTGGATCAAATATAAAATTCTAATTATTAACCAATTCTATATATGGCCAGATTATTATGGAAAGATGTCCTGCATTATGAGAGTACAAAACTAAATTATTAACTAATCAATTTTTAAACTTAGTTTAGCTCATCTGATATTTAAGGAGATGGTAGAGGTTATTTTTTTTCAATTAATTGAAAGAAAATCTAATTTAAGACTTAAATTTTAGGTAAAAAAATAAATTATCGAACTGGATTTTTTTGACAAAA
>SCLH01000357.1:786784-807511 GCA_004367855.1 Oikopleura vanhoeffeni
ATAATTATAAATGGAAAACGCCTAAATTTTGGCTACCTAGTGACCAAATTTAACTATACATATTAAAAACAACTGAAGAAAATTGAGCGCAAAAATATGTCGGAATCACGGATACTATTTAGTTAAAATTTCAACAAATCAGAATAGGGCTAGAATTATAATATGTTTATGAAACTTTGAAATAACTATTAATGGACACGTAAATTTTTAATATATATGCAAAAAAAATTTATGGAAAGCATGATTTTTTTCGAACACTATGCATCAGAAGTATTTTGTGTAATATTTTGAAACGTAAAAAATTTCTGTCATAACAGTAGACGAGTCATTAAAAAATATTCTAGGTTAAATCCATTAGTCCGTGTAAAATTGTCTGCATTTTATTTTTATATATAATCTAGGGCCTAGATTCTAGGCTGTCACTTGTCAAGGCCAAAATACAGGCTAAGAGCGGTATCGAAAATCCGAGGATGCCATTCTGAATAATTTTTTACCAGAAAAAATTTGATATATTTTTTGAAAATTTTCGAAAATATTTCGAGATTTTTTTCGAAATTTTTCAAAATCCCGAACTTTCAAATGACCGGAAATGACTACATATGGGAATCAAACAAAATCAAATTTGATTCTACGACTTTTGACTGGAAAATAAAATTCGAAAAATGAAGGATTTTTCTTCTTTTATATCTTCTCGGAAACCGGAAGAAATAATAAACCGGTTTCTTGCTCTTTTTGCTTTTCTTTTCCTTTTCTTCTTTTTTTCGAAAATTAAATCGTCGACTCCAAGTCGATTTGCTTCATTCATCAGCATCTGAATCTCCTGCGGAGATATAAAATCCTCGAGAAATCCAATCAAATCGGTTTCCTCGATTTCTTGCATCCATTTATCATTATTGGACATTTTAAGGGGATTGTGGGTGTAGTAGTTATTTTCAACCACGGTCTTAAATTCCGTATTATTTTTCTTGCATCCGACCATCCAGCGCATGAGAAATCGATTGCAAGCAAAAAAAAGTTTATTACTATCGAATAACTAGTTCTGGAATATCGGATTTGCTTGCAAAAATAATGTATTTATTTTAAATTCTAGACATAGGATAGTCTCAAATTACGAAAAATAATACTCACAACAAAAACTTACTCAAAATGAAAGTATTTCAATATTATATTTGTTAAGATTTTTTCCCCTTTTTCGATATTTCAATTTTTAGCCTAATCAATGTCATAATGGCGCGCAGTAGATCTGCATAAAATAGTGATTGCGAAAATTCTGACAGAAATTATTTTAATTCAGAGCAGATCAAAATTTTACGTAGAGAATCGAGAATATTATCTGAAAAAAAGAAAAAAATCGCATGTACCCTTCGTGAGTCACACTTAGGTTTCTGAAAAATTATACATTTTGCCTACTAATTAAGATTAATTTCTATAATAATAGCAGATCAGATTGTCAAGAATTTTTTTCTGACAAATAATATCGGGCTTATGTAATTTTCGGATATGTGGATATGACGAAATACATTACTGGAGAGAAAAAGCAGCAATTAGGTTTTATGCATTATCGTTTGATGTGAAAATATTTTTTAGAAATTAATCAATTTTTGACTTTTCAAGGTTAGGAACTACAATATACAATGAAAAAGCATGTCCACTCAATTCTCACAAAAGATATTTGAGTTTTAAAAAAGGGTTATTTTTACCCAGCACATGGCTGGAAGCACCCACAATCCCCTTAATGAAAATTTAGATGTTTTTATTAAACAAAATTAATAATTTTTGTGGTTTTGATATCATCTAAAATGGTTATTTTATACGGCCTGCACCAAAAATTTCGCCATCAATTTCCGATTTTACATTCTGTTATATCATGTCCAGTTCCTATTTTGGTCATTTTAGACACCAGAAATGCCATAAGGACATTTTCTGCTCCAAATTGACTAATGAACATGATGGGAGTACTTAAAATTCCTAGTTTTGAACTTTGTTTCGACCAAAATCTGACAGGTAACAGCCTAATATAATCGGGTTGCAAATATACATGTAACATATGGTTTATTAACTCGTAGACTAGATTTATGGCGACGCGTCGCCATACACCATTTAATCGCAGTTACGACGCATTTACGACGTTTTCTTATCCTCATTAAATGCCTTTAAATTCGTTTAATTTTTTTTTCAATTGATATGCAAATTGGCTGCCTGAATATTATTTTAAGCTTATTGAAAAATGGTATGATTGATATGAAACTTGCTAATATTGCCGATTTATAAGTATGGCGACGCGTCTCCATAAATCGAGTCTGGGTACAGATTCATGTCTAAAGTCTACGAGTTAAGAACCCATAAATTATGGGCCATAATACAGAAATAACTCAGTAAATACAGATTACATACGTCTTCCAGTGAATGTTCGAGTTCGAATCTCATTGACTGCCACATACACTGGAAGCAGTCTGTAATCTGTATTTACTGAGTTATTTCTATATAACGGCTTATCAATAAACTAATTTAATCATTGCATTTTTAATATATTTCTGTCTTTCATTTTTGAAATCGATTAGAAAACCGTTTTAAAAGTCTACATGTAGGATTTTTTTATTTATTTTTGACCATCAAATAATCGTATTTTCAGACTGACTTTATATGTCAGTTTCAAACCACATCCACTACCCCCTTAACTTTCAGAGTGCCAAAAACACGCAGAGTTTGAACTTTTGTTAATAGTCTCTTATAACTGTGGTTTACAATTATATTCAAAGTATAATAATCAATCCCGTTTTATAAGGTCAAAATACAAACCCACTGGTGTTATTTTCAGAGTCAAATTGGTCAATAAATCAAGGTTCGCACCGATGAAATTTTCAAGTTTTAAATAAGCGTTTTAGACCAACAACAAAAATAAAGAGGCGGAATTTGAAAATAACCAGAAAAGAACCTATTTCTGACTACAATACTTATTGTGAGGAGCGTTTCAGAGGGCGGCGTAGGTTTAAGTTACTTAATACGAAAAATGAACTTTCTCAGACCGTTCGGGACGCTCCTCACGATTAGTATTGTTCTAGATGGCTTTAATTGTTGTTATCCATCATTTTTTCAGCACTGATTTACTGCTTAAGTGTAATCGGATATTCATATCGTTTGAATTTAGTTTTTTGATTTGATTTTCCCGGTCCGAACCCTATCAATAACAGTTTAAAAATTGACGCAGTATTGTGTAATCATAATTTATGATTACACAATACTGCGTCAATTTTTGATTCATAAAGTTTCTTCTGTCGTTAAACTTTTAAGTACCGTAATCAAAGTTAACTATCAAGATTTGCTCGAGAAATTTCCACGAATATGATGATGTAATATTTTGTAGAATATTCAAGTTCATGAAAATAATCTTTGCAAACTAAGATAAATTATCTCACTATTGTCAGAAAAGGGGTCGATAGGTGAAATATTACAAAGTAAAATGGATAAATGTAAGATTGTGAAACTTGAGCAGCCTAAAATTAAAATTTACTAGAATTCAAAATTTAGGGAAATTCCTACGCTATGGTCAAATATAAACCTCCATAAGTACAAGCTAAACATATTTTTATTCTGATGCGTAATGATTTCAAGATTGACATTTTATCCTGAAAACCCTGAATTCGGAAATTTTAAAATTGCATGGCAAATTTTTATTCAAATAGATCTATGCAATCAAATAAATTTAATATCATTATGAAGGATTCAATCTTAATCATCTGTCTCAGAAAAAATATTTGAGTTTCATAATATAGCACTCTTGTTATCGTCTATAAACATTCAAAATCTCACATTTATACATTTCACTCTGTATACATTTTACTATCGACCTCAGAAAAAAAAGCCGATGATTGTGGTTTTGCAAATTATGCCGTAAGTTCCTATCGGTAAATTAATTGTACGAATTTTTATTCAAACTAAACCCGCAATTAATAGCAACGAAAGTTTGGAATTCACGCTTCTTGTAGAAAATTCGAATACAATGGGTTACCATAAATCGCCCCACAAGAGTTTTTCAAAAACTGAGCGATATGTGGTAAGTAAGAGTATCTTTTCAACAAATTTTGCAGAAAATAGAGGAATATAAAATTTGGGATTACATTCGACATTCTAACAAAAAATGATTTTTGATAATTTATGAAATTCCTAAAATTTTAAAAAATTACAACATCAATTTTTTGTAAAAAGATTATCAAATTTCGTAAAATGAATTCAATTTAAATAACAGTTTTAAAAAATCATTACTTGGAGAAGACAAGTGTCATGTCAAAACAATAGTTCGTGAATATTTTTATTAATTATGCCAAAGCGGTTATGACACAAATTTGTCTGAAGAAATTATCACTTCCAGACTTATAAAATAATTTGATTATTTAATAATCAGATTATTGTTGAGAATTTACCTTACAAATTATACTTCGTAAAATATCTCATTATGTTAGTTTTGTACCAAGTTGTAAATTTTTTTCTCTTAAAATCAAATGTAATAGCAAATTATATTTTTCTTCGAAATAGGTTTTTCGGCTTACTTTTCGTGTGAATATCGGCGAAAAGGAACGGTTTTTGCGTCTCGTGGGTATAATTTAGTTACTGATTAACCCACTTTTAATCAATTTTCAAGCTAAGCCAGTTTGAATGTACAGTACAGTGACTCTAGTAGGACGATATGATTTCAACCATTTAGTCCTTAGACCCTGGGGAGAACCTCCGAGTGAAAAGTGCGTCCTTATAAAGCGCCTGGCAATTATATAGATCTCCACCCCGAATGCGATCAAGAAACCCGATTCAAATGTTGCTAAATTTGGCGGGTGTGAGGCAGTCAGCTGATTTGCTCAAACGCAGAAGCCAATCATCTCAACGCATTTAGCATTAGGTGAATTGAGCGTCCCAACCGCATACGGGGTGGAGATCCAATATTTGTGGTAACTTAATTTACATATATATAATACACTAAATAATTATAAATCCATTATAATTTACATTTTTTTCGGTGTCTAAATGGTCAACCATCGAATCGCGCATTCGAAATTCAACTCTGAGAAAAAATCTGAAAATGACGAATAATTTGGACTCGTTACATTTTTGAAATATTTCGATATCAAATTTTGTTGAAGTTCACTCTGCCTAGACATGAGATTATCATAATTGAAAGAATAGACCAATCAAAAATAAATCTGATTAATTATATAAAAATCCCAAGCGTCACCATGTGAGTTCACCCTCATAGTTGAACTATCAACCAAATTATCCCACATTATTATTTGAGAAAAAAATGGAAATTTTGCATTTCCGACATGAAATGTTTGCCATAATATAATAAAATAAATAATCTGTCGAAAGATCACGTTTGTTTGAAGACACATTTAATCATCCGAAAAAACTATGGGTGAGTTCACAAGGGTGTGAACTCTCAAGGGTTCAATGAACATTTTTAAGGAGATACTAAAGGCCTTCAGATGTTTTGAAAGATTTCAGCATTTCAAAATACCCTATTAATAATAGGCTATTATGCTAAAAATACATGCCAAATAAAAAAGTTTATAATTAACTCCGTGGCTTATGTTTTCACAGGACATATAGTTCAGGTCAATACCCCGTTTAAATCAATTTTATATCTTTGTAGCTTAATAAATATTCTATTATAGAACTCATTTGAATCAATTCACTTTTATGAAAATAAAAGTTTAACGGCCTATTTAAATCTCAAATAAAAAAATATAATGTATACTATATTTAATTCAGTAACACGTCATATGCACTGTGACCCCTGATCACAGAAAAACGCCGGGAATTTTTTAACAGGTGTGCAAAATTTTTTTGGAAAATTTCGAGATAAAAATTGCAAGTCCAAGAATATTGGTAATTTTTTTTAACTTAATGCGATTAACAAATGTGAATCATTTAATTGCTTATTATAAAAAACCTACACATTCTGAACATATTTTATTGAACATAAGCGGGATTTTCATGAATTTTAGAGTTTTCGTCAGTTCAATCCGATGGCAAAATAGGTAATACATTTTTATTTTTCGAATAAGTTGTTTTCTGATAATTTCTTCTAAAATAAAAATGAATATTCCCAAAAAACTTTTTTTTTGAAAAACAGAATCAGCGGCGACTACCTTCTTAATTGTAAAAACAACGACTATCAAATTTTTATCAAAAAGTAGGTCATTGCCAGATCTGTTGACATCGATCAAAATAAAGAAAAGATATACACAGATGTACTTTATTTAAATTAGATCTTCACAATTAATTTCCGGAGATGACTCAAGAGCTCTAATTCAGGGATTAACTCAAATTAAGTACCCATATGATCAAATTGGTAATAATTTAAGGTAGGCCACTGGTTACGCCTATGTGGTTAACAACTAAGATCAGCAGACTTTCAATATTATTCATTAATAATTTAATTAAGTTTTTTAGACATTTTTTTCTAAATCAATCAATTTCTTTTTAATTTTGGCTCTATAAATGTAGCATTCGAGAATTTTTTTAATTAAGTCAAATTAGCTTACCATTTCATAAAAAATACAGCCTGATTTTTTTGAACTGTCACGGTTTTTTCTGTACCCTTTTTAAAAATTGGTAAGCGAAAAATACCTTCGCCAAAATTTGGCGGCCCAATATTTCTCAATCAAATTGTTTTCAAAAATCAATATTTTAAGAAATTTCGAGAATAATTTTGTCGAATTCTTCACCAAAAATTGAATAATTATTCCGTTTTGAACTTTAATTAGTGTCCTAGTTTCTATAATAAGACAAAACGGTTGGATTTTGTCATGTTAAACTTTGAAATCAACTTTATTTTATCATTAGAAGAAAATTTGAGATAGAAAAAATTTGTCCTGGACTTTTGAAGTCTTTTTAGCTCATCAGAGTCGTCTTCACGGACGGTTTTGTTCGTCACGAAGTTAATCACAATTTCCTGTTTTCGCGTAAATTACAAAGTCTACCCATTTCATAGCGCTTCATTAAATTTTACTTTTTGACCAAATGTTCTATAATTTAAATACGTTATTTCATTTTCCTACGAAAATAATGTCCGGGTAATGTCCTGAAAAACCCGCTTACGTTTTTTGTATTTAAAATTTTTTAAAAACATCTCTGTTTTTAACTTTGATAATATTATTTGGGTTGATGCCAAAAGGCCTGATAATTTCACCTGAAGGTATAGTGACTTCTAATTACGTAATTCTGCAGCATAAAATAACAAGAGAAATAAATGAATTTTTTATAATTCTAATGAAAAATATAAATTGAATCGAAAAATGCCTTGTACTACTAATTTCCAAACCCGTACTCTTCATAGCAAAATATAAACATTTTCCTGGAACATATTAGCTAGTTTTTCAGCGAAATTTTTATATAATTCGGCGTTTGAAAACGACTCAACTATCCAGAGATAAATAAATCAAAAAAAAGTCCGAATCAGACCCTTGTTTTCAATTTGAAAAACAAAATCTGATAATAAAATAATTTCAGTAATCCGAAAAAATGGTCCGATTCGGACCAATTGTTTTTATTTTATCATTCACTAAATATTTCTACTTAGTTACAGTTATCTAAGAACTAAATCGGATGAGTCGTTTTCAAAAGCCGAATTATATAAAAATTTTGGCCGAAAAACTAGCTTATATGTTCGAGGAGGTTCCGTATTAGCCATAATTTCTGAGAAACATTTCTTCATGTTATGTCGCATAACATACATGTATATTACGCATAACTTACGCTTCATATATAATTTGGGACATTATTGGGACATATTCTACGTCATATTATGCGGAATAAAGTACCATGAAATAAATCATAAGTAATTAAATTACCTGGTGTTTTGCTTTATCTTTTATTTGAATGAATTGTTTTCAAGTTTGTTGAAATAGTAGCTAAAATCTTTAGCGCTTTTTCAGCTCTCAAACACTTCTTGAAAATATTTCTCTGATCTTGCTCTTTACTCCTTTGCTTTCAATATATTTCTGCAATTAAATCTCACCAAAAATAGAATTTTCGCTTGATTTGAGGTGTTAACAAATAAAGTTTTTGGAAACTGGAAAAATATAAAAAGTCGTTTTCCTCGTGACGATTTCTGAGTTAGTTGCGCCGCAAAACAGCTCAAGAGCGCTATAGCGCGCAACACCCCAAAAACAAATTAACAAAAAAGGAAGAAAATTAACCTAAAAAGGATAAAGACCGATTTCCGTTCATTGGATTTTGGCCGAAATCTTTCCAGACCGATGATTTTAGGCATATCGGTGCATTTTTATAACCGCGATTAGATAAGTTAGAAGTTAGTAACGGTCAACCTAAAGAAGTGAAATCAGTAAAGCGGACAAAGTTAATGGGAAAATTACTCATTAATTATGACTCATGATTAGGGTTGCACACGGTGGAATTTCCGACTGTTAAACCAGGGGTTTTAAGTTCAACCAAGAATAACCTCTAGGCCCTAGAGTCTAGGGCAGCATTTCAAAACTAAAAAAAATATCAAAAAAAAATGTTACGAGAGAATTTTGCGGGGATTTTTCGGTTTGAATGTTCAAAATGAAAATTTGAAGGTGTCCTAGATCTTCCTATAATTTAAATTTAATTTTATTGTAAAATTGAGATAATTTACGACCAGAAACAATAAAAAAATAAGTGTAACAGCCTAAGCTAAAAAGTTTTCGAATTCAAATTTTCCAAACTTCAAATCTGGCCAAATTTTTGGGAAAAAAATTTCAAATCCGCCTACGCAATTTTTTACCATGATTTTGTTTTGGAAGTGTTTTTTTATTACTTTTCGTTTTAGAAAGAGTTAGTTTTTGTCAATAAAGTTTTACAATTATCGAAAAAAAAAGTTCCCGGTAATGAAAATTAACACTAATTTATATTTGATACCGAAAACTTCAATCTTCAGATGACGTAAAAATTTTTCGATCAGATGACGTAAAATTTTCTATATTTTCTTGCTTTTTCACCACGGAAAGCTGTTGATTTATTTTTTAGACGTTTACTATAGAATTGAGTTCTCCTGTGCGCAACCCTACTCATGATCTAAGCGCCGCGGTCGTCCGGGGAAATTTCCTGTTATTGAATTTAAGTTCACCCTAAATTTAAAAAGTTCAATTTGGACGAATAATATCAGTTTTCTCTTAAGTCTTAATATCTTGTAGACTCTCAATTTGCGGTCATTGAGACCCCACTTATGACAATGTTTATTTTCAACGATGGCTTGATTTTGAAAATTGTAGCTTTTTGCCAGCCAATAACCGTGCGCGCTTGCTGGAAGTATCACTGACAGCAAATTGAGTAAATACAAGAGAATAGGGAACACACTGTAGTTATCAGTGAATTTTGGTATCCTAAAGTATACTTTGGAAAAACACGGTAACCTTGTCAAAGCCGCAATTTTTTTCTCGCTATAAGAAGAATCTAATTTTACAAAGAATATCAGGTTTTCGCCTGTTATCGCAATTTTTTTCGAGTTAAAATGCTTTATATTTTGTAAACCGCTGTTAAAACAGAAGAAGTCTTAAAAGACTGGCGGTCGTCGTTTCAACCGTAACGGTGTTGTTTTCTCGTATTATAATATTTGATAACTAAAGCTTGAACTTTATTAACCACTATTAAAACTTTATTTACCCCGATCAAATAATTAACCAGAAGCGATGGGCAATTACATACGGTTTGATTTATTTACATTTCGCGGGTCCGAAAATGACATGTGTTTTATTATGTTTTCTGCGAAAAATTCGGTTAGAGGATCTAACTTAGCTCCCTTTATGAAGATAAAGTTTGCAGATTTGGTGTGGTTAAAAACATCTGGATTTCTTAACAGGCAGCTTGACGGAAAAAGTGGCTAGTGACTCAGATATTACTGATCTCTGATAGCATTTTCTCAACCTAAGTCCATCTTATAAATGCTTACTATCTATAGATCGTGCTCGAATCCCACTAATGTTGTCTTAGTGATTGCTTGAGTGATTACACACCGATCAAGTTTGGTGGTCCAAATATCAAGCACCTTTGCCTATACTCACTAAGACAACATACAGTAAGTTGGATTCGAACACGCGCTATAGAGAAAGTAATCATTTTTAAGATGGACTTAGGTTGGGAAAAGGATATGTACGATGTCGATAATGAGTAAAAAATCATGATTATCAAAATTCAAAATTTAGGGGATTTTTCATTTTATAAATAAATACCTTATGAAATTAATTTGTAGTTTTCACAATTAAGTTTTTCTGATATACAATTTTTATCGGCAGGGCGTCTCTTTTTTATAATTCGTTTCTCATAAAAACTTTCAATTCACCTTAATTCTTTTTCTCATAATTTACTTCAAAAAATTTAAATTTATCCATTCTAGAGAATTTCAAGTATTTCAAGGAATAGTCTCAGTTTCCCAAAACTGTCACTTGAAAATAGCTAAAACGTATATCTTTTTTTTTGTGTAAAAAAGAGGATTTCGACCGAAAAGCAGTAACCTCAGGATACCACCGGGTGTGGTTGCCAAGAGATCCCCTTCTTTCTTTTATTCTAGATCTCGTTTTAATTGACCAATCAGAGCCTATTTTTTCATAACCACGTATATCAAAGATCATACTTTGCGAAGCTTCGGTATGGATAGTTACTCAGTGTCATAAGTTTATGACTCATAACTGTGATTTTAGAAAAGATAGTGACCAATCAAATCACACGATTGTCAACTTATTTTAGGAATCTTGTGATTTGATTGGTCACTATTTTTTTGACGTCACAGCTATGACACTCAGTAACTATCTATACCGAAGTTTAATCTTATATAGCTGTAAAGTCTGCGTGAAGCTGAAGATTTTTGGCGTAAAACAATTCACTTATACGCCGCGGCGGCCGCGCACCCCTGTGGTCCTTTGTGAACGGTGCTACCATGTCATGCTAACCATGACTCGAGTTAATCATCAGAATTATAATCTATCGTGATCAATTTTGCCCGCAAATTGCGTATTATACTGTATTATTCAGTCTCAATTACTGTATTTTGTCAGCTTTTAAAAGCTCCTTAGACATCGATATTAGTCTAATTAAATTGTTCAAATGGTATAATTACGTGATACGAGTGAATAACAATAGGAGTTAATTTAATTTAAGTCAATTTTAATTATTTTTTGGTGTAGCGAAATAATGTGGAAATTGTTCATTTTGCAATATAATTTATTTTTTTGGAGCTTTTTGAAGTGTAAAATTAGTTCCTAAGAAATACGGAAAAAATAGACTGAGATTTACAGCAAATAAAGCAATTTCAAAAACATTATTATTATTATTTTGTTTATTTGCATTCTCATGGTGTAGAACGGCTTTGAATTGCGGAAACTGTGCTGTTGTTAAACGGTTATTTTTTTTAATTTGTATATAATTAGCTAGGAAAAAAACTTTACGGGTACTGGTCACTGAAATATTTTGATTTTTGGCTATCTTGAAATATTTTTAAATTCTCTTTTTATCAAAGCTTCCGCGCGCACCGCTTTTACAATTTAAGTAATATGTTAATATTATACAAAATAACAAGAAGCCTCATTACTGTTAATAAAGATGTCACACGATTTAAAACATATTGTTCTATGTCAGTTTTTCAAGGATATTTCATTTTTGGTATTTGAATATATTTAATCCTTACGCACAAAATCTTATTCAAAAAATTTCGGTATAATTCGATTTGTCTATAAAACTCTGAAAATAGACATTAGCAGCAAAGAAGCTAATTTTAATTAATCGCTTTTTATTTCTCAGATCCGATTGACCCGGAAATAATATTTTTTTTGTCAAATTTATCTAAAAAATAAAGTGAATGTTGGCAAGCAATCTAGCACCAAGAACCACTTCAACTCTGGATTGATTTTGGTAGCCTAGTGTACCCGAATCTGATTGTCTTATTTGGTTTCACTAACCGGTTGTTCATTGTATTGTCTTATAATAAAAATAAGCCTATTATTATACTGACTTAGTAGTCTGACTACTATCACTTCAAGAGTTTAATTCATCGTCAGAGCCTTTTGGTCAAATCAACTGATTTTGAAAATATTTACATTCGTGTGAAATAGACGTATCTTTCAACCTGGAGCATCAGACCATAATATGTTATAATAAAAACTTTTCCGTTTAATGATGAAACATTTCGACAGTTTAATTACATAATAAGGCACAAAACGCCTAAAGCACAGGTAGAACTTATGACTCAAGCAATCGAGTTTGAGCAGGTTTTCCGAAAACCGTTTTCTATAAATTTGCAGGAAAATATTAACAGAAATCAGGTTTTCTATGCTAGTGCTGAAAACTTACTTTTACGACTTATTAAGTATGTTTGTGGTTTAAAATAAATTTCGTGAAAAAACAATATAAGAACATCTGATAGAAATTAATAAAATGAGAAAACTCGAAAATAGCATTTGTAATTTGGTTCCAAATTATATATTTCAATAGTAATTAAATATAATTAGTCAATAATAAATTGAATAAATTATTAAATAATCAAATTAACCCTTGGAGGCTCCGGACTATTTCAAAAACCTTGTAGATTAAATCCAGAAATGCAGTTGCTTTTGATGATTACTTTATAGGAAAATCTTGTCTGAAACTGCTGCATTTTCAATTTTTGTCCTGACGGCTCTGAGTAAACTTTTATTTCTTTGAAAGTGATTTCGATAAATTGCGTAGGTTAGGCTATTTTTATAAAAATATTATTATTAAATAATTAATATAATATTTAATTGAATATTAATAACATAAATAATTTAATATTTGATTATATATAATGTAATAATTTTTTGATACTTAATTAAATGATTATTCTAATAAATAATTGAATAATTATTCAATAATTAATTTGATATTGTTTAATGATTAATCAAACAATTAATTTGATAATAATTAAATGATTAATTAAATAATTAATTAGATGATAAATTTAATATTTAATCAAATATTATATTAGTTGGATAATTAATAAAAAAAATAATTATATACATTTAATAGTTCCATATATTTTTTTGCAGAAAACAAAAAATTTCAAATTATTCAATGTATAATTTCCTAATTCCAGAACATTATAATTAGCTTGAAATTTAAAAAGCGAAATTATCGATTCGAAACGTTGCTTGTAAAAAGTAAATTATATGCGAAGTATAAGTTATAATTATGGTATTTAAAAACTGATAGCGACTTCACAACTGCTTTATCATTCTGATAAATTAACACTCATAAGTAATGGGCCATAACCCTCTTAACAAATTCAATGATTTCTTTTTTGCTTACATTTTTTCTTTGGTTTTCTGGATGCAAATTCGATGATTTCGTTTTTCATTTGTAAAGTCAGACTCTGGGGTTTTTTTCTTACCTTTTAAACCTCTGCAACCTCTAAAGTAAAAAAAATAATTTTTACAAAAAAATTTTTGGTCTATTTTTCTCGTGTTGGTTTAAGGGTTAAATTGATGGCGAGTGGCGGAACAAAGTCAGAGTTAGAGAATGTGGTGTTAAAATACAATCGGCCGGGGGGCATCAAATTATTCCTTGGGGCTCTTAAATCATTACTCCACCAATTACCCTGTTATTAGTCAACATGAAATCTATTAATCTGAGAAAATTTTAATTTCAACTTATCAGAATAAGTTTTTTTATTATCGCTTTTTTTGAAGTACTAAAATTATGCTGTAATATATGAACTTTTTAGTAGGTTGACAAATCGTATTATCATGAGAAAGAATTTGTTTTCATTTTTTTTAATTAACTTTCTCATGTTAAAAATATGTTGAATTTGATATATTAAACTCTTCAAGGTTGAAGAATTAAATTAAGCTGCGATAAAACGTCTTTTTATGAATAAAATGGATTTTCTTGAAGATCAAATTATAAGATAGTTATCATTGAGTCGAAAATTCACAAATCTCNTACCATGAAATAAATCATAAGTAATTAAATTACCTGGTGTTTTGCTTTATCTTTTATTTGAATGAATTGTTTTCAAGTTTGTTGAAATAGTAGCTAAAATCTTTAGCGCTTTTTCAGCTCTCAAACACTTCTTGAAAATATTTCTCTGATCTTGCTCTTTACTCCTTTGCTTTCAATATATTTCTGCAATTAAATCTCACCAAAAATAGAATTTTCGCTTGATTTGAGGTGTTAACAAATAAAGTTTTTGGAAACTGGAAAAATATAAAAAGTCGTTTTCCTCGTGACGATTTCTGAGTTAGTTGCGCCGCAAAACAGCTCAAGAGCGCTATAGCGCGCAACACCCCAAAAACAAATTAACCAAAAAAGGAAGAAAATTAACCTAAAAAGGATAAAGACCGATTTCCGTTCATTGGATTTGGCCGAAATCTTCCAGACCGATGATTTTAGGCATATCGGTGCATTTTTATAACCGCGCTTAGATAAGTTAGAAGTTAGTAACGGTCAACCTAAAGAAGTGAAACCAGTAAAGCGGACAAAGTTAATGGGAAATACTCATTAATTATGACTCATGATTAGGGTTGCACACGGTGGGAATTTCCGACTGTTAAACCAGGGGTTTTAAGTTCAACCAAGAATAACCTCTAGGCCCTAGAGTCTAGGGCAGCATTTCAAAACTAAAAAAATTATCAAAAAAAAATGTGCGAGAGAATTTTGCCGGGGTTTTTTCGGTTTGAATGTTCAAAATGAAAATTTGAAGGTGTCCTAGATCTTCTATAATTAAATTTAATTTTATTGTAAAATTGAGATAATTTACGACCAGAAACAATAAAAAAATAAGTGTAACAGCCTAAGCTAAAAAGTTTCGAATTCAAATTTCCAAACTCAAATCTGGCCAAATTTTTGGAAAAAATTTCAAATCCGCCCTACGCAATTTTTCACCATGATTTTGTTTTGGAAGTGTTTTTTTATTACTTTCGTTGAGAAAGAGTTAGTTTTTGTCAATAAAGTTTTAGAATTATCGAAAAAAAAATCGCCCGGTAACTTGAAATTAACACTAATTTATATTTGATACCGAAAACTTCAATCTTCAGATGACGTAAAAATTTTTTCAATCAGATGACGTAAAATTTTCTATATTTTTCTTGCTTTTTCACCACGGAAAGCTGTTGATTTATTTTTTAGACGTTTACTATAGAATTGGATTCTGTGCGCAACCCTACTCATGATCTAACGCCGCGGTCGTCCGGGGAATTTCCTGTTATTGATTTAAGTTCACCCTAAATTTAAAAAGTTCAATTGGACGAATAATATCAGTTTTCTCTTAAGTTCTAATATTTTGTAGACTTTCAATTTGCGGTCATTGAGACCCCACTTATGACAATGTTTATTTTCAACGATGGCTTTATTTTGAAAACTGTAGCTTTTTGCCAGCCCAATAACCGTGCGCGCTTGCTGGAAGTATCACTGACAGCAAATTGAGTAAATACAAGAGAATAGGGAACACACTGTAGTTATCAGTGAATTTGGTATCCTAAAGTATACTTTTGGAAAAACACGGTAACCTTGTCAAAGCCGCAATTTTTTTCTCGCTATAAAGAAGAATCTAATTTTACAAAGAATATCAGGTTTTCGGCCTGTTATCGCAATTTTTTCGAGTAAAATGCTTTATATTTGTAAACCGCTGTTAAAACAGAAGAAGTCTTAAAGACTGGCGGTCGTCGTTTCAACCGTAACGGTGTTGTTTTCTCGTATTATAATATTTGATAACTAAAGCTTGAACTTTATTAACCACTATTAAAACTTTATTTACCCCGATCAAATAATTAACCAGAAGCGATGGGCAATTACATACGGTTTGATTTATTTACATTTCGCGGGTCCGAAAATGACATGTGTTTTATTATGTTTTTCTCGAAAAATTCGGTTAGAGGATCTAATCTTAGCTCCCTTTATGAAGATAAAGTTTGCAGATTTGGTGTGGTTAAAAACAATCTGGATTTCTAACAGGCAGCTTGACGGAAAAAGTGGCTAGTGACTCAGATATCATTTTCTCAACCTAAGTCCATCTTATAAATGCTTACTATCTATAGATCGTGCTCGAATCCACTAATGTTTGTCTTAGTGATTGCTTGAGTGATTAACACACCGATCAAGTTTGTGGTCCAATATTCAAGCACCTTTGCCTATACTCACTAAGACAACATACAGTAAGTTGGATTCGAACACGCGCTATAGAGAAAGTAATCATTTTTAAGATGGACTTAGGTTGGGAAAAGGATATGTACGATGTCGATAATGAGTTAAAAATCATGATTATCAAAATTCAAAATTTAGGGGATTTTTTCATTTTATAAATAAATACCTTATGAAATTAATTTGTAGTTTTCACAATTAAGTTTTTCTGATATACAATTTTTATCGGCAGGGCGTCTCTTTTTATAATTCGTTTCTCATAAAACTTTCAATTCACCTTAATTCTTTTTCTCATAATTTACTTCAAAAAATTAAATTTATCCATTCTAGAGAATTCAAGTATTTCAAGAATAGTCTCAGTTTCCCAAAACTGTCACTTAAAAATAGCTAAAACGTATCTTGTTTTTTGTGTAAAAAAGAGGATTTCGACCGAAAAGCAGTAACCTCAGGATACCACCGGGTGTGGTTGCCAAGAGATCCCCTTCTTTCTTTTATTCTAAGATCTCGTTTTAATTGACCAATCAGAGCCTATTTTTTCATACCACGTATATCAAAGATCATACTTTGCGAAGCTTCGGTATGGATAGTTACTCAGTGTCATAAGTTTATGACTCATAACTGTGATTTTAGAAAGATAGTGACCAATCAAATCACACGATTGTCAACTTATTTTAGGAATCTTGTGATTTGATTGGTCACTATCTTTTTGACGTCACAGCTATGACACTCAGTAACTATCTATACCGAAGTTTAATCTTATATAGCTGTAAGTCTGCGTGAAGCTGAAGATTTTTGGCGTAAAAATTCACTTATACGCCGCGGCGGCCGCGCACCCCTGTGGTACTTTGTGAACGGTGCTACCATGTCATGCTAACCATGACTCGAGTTAATCATCAGAATTATAATCTATCGTGATCAACTTGCCCGCAAATTGCGTATTATACTGTATTATTCAGTCTCAATTACTGTATTTTGTCAGCTTTTAAAAGCTCCTTAGACATCGATATTAGTCTAATTTAATTGTTCAAATGGTATATTACGTGATACGAGTGGAATAACAATAGGCGTTAATTTAATTTAAGTCAATTTTAATTATTTTTTGGTGTAGCGAAATAATGTGGAAATTGTTCATATGCAAATATAATTTAATTTTTGGAGTTTTTGAAGTGTAAAATTAGTTCCTAAGAAATACGGAAAAAATAGACTGAGATTTACAGCAAATAAGCAATTTCAAAAACATTATTATTATTATTTTGTTTATTTGCATTCTCATGGTGTAGAACGGCTTTGAATGCGGAACTGTGCTGTTTTAACGGTTATTTTTTTAATTTGTATATAATTAGCTAGGAAAAAAACTTTACGGGTACTGGTCACTGAAATATTTTGATTTTTGGCTATCTTGAAATATTTTTAAATTCTCTTTTTATCAAAGCTTCCGCGCGCACCGCTTTTACAATTTAAGAATATGTTAATATTAACACAAATAACAAGAAGCCTCATTACTGTTAATAAAGATGTCACACGATTTAAAACATATTGTTCTATGTTCAGTTTTTCAAGGGATATTTCATTTTTGGTATTTGAATATATTTAATCCTTACGCACAAAATCTTATTCAAAAAATTTCGTATTAATTCGATTTGTCTATAAAACTCTGAAAATAGACATTAGCAGCAAAGAAGCTAATTTTAATTAATCGCTTATTTCTCAGATCCGATTGACCCGGAAATATATTTTTTTTGTCAAAATTTATCTAAAAAATAAAGTGAATGTTGGCAAGCAATCTAGCACCAAGAACCACTTCAACTCTGGATTGATTTTTGTAGCCTAGTGTACCCGAATCTGATTGTCTTATTGGTTTCACTAACCGGTTGTTCATTGCATTGTCTCAGAATAAAAATAAGCCTATTATTATACTGACTTAGTAGTCTGACTACTATCACTTCAAGAGTTTAATTCATCGTCTGAGCCTTTTGGTCAAATCAACTTTGATTTGAAATATTTACATTCGTGTGAAATAGACGTATCTTTCAACCTGGAGCATCAGACCATAATATGTTATAATAAAAACTTTTCCGTTTAATGATGAAACATTTCGACAGTTTAATTACATAATAAGGCACAAAACGCCTAAAGCACAGGTAGAACTTATGACTCAAGCAATCGAGTTGAGCAGGTTTTCCGAAAACCGTTTTCTATAAATTTGCAGGAAAAATATTAAACAGAATCAGGTTTTCTATGCTAGTGCTGAAAACTTACTTTTACGACTTATTAAGTATGTTTGTGGTTTAAAATAAATTTCGTGAAAAAACAATATAAGAAAATCTGATAGAAATTAATAAAATGAGAAAACTCGAAAATAGCATTTGTAATTTGGTTCCCAATTATATATTTCATAGTAATTAAATATAATTAGTCAATAATAAATTGAATAAATTATTAAATAATCAATTAACCCTTGGAGGCTCCGCGACTATTTTCAAAACACTTGTAGATTAAATACCAGAAATTGCAGGTTGCTTTTGAATGATTCACTTTATAGGAAAATCTTGTCTGAAACTGCTGCATTTTCAATTTTGTCCTGACGGCTCTGAGTAAACTTTTATTTCTTTGAAAGTGATTCGATAAATTGCGTAGGTTAGGCTATTTTTATAAAAATATTATTATTAAATAATTAATATAATATTTAATTGAATATTAATAACTAAATAATTTAATATTTGATTATATATTAATGTAATAATTTATTTGATACTTAATTAAATGATTATTCTAATAATAATTGAATAATTATTCATAAATTAATTGATATGTATTTAATGATTAATCAAACATTAATTTGATAATAATTAAATGATAATTAAATAATTAATTAGATGATAAATTTAATATTTAATCAATATTATATTAGTTGGATAATAATAAAAAATATTATATAATTTAATAGTTCAATATATTTTTTTGCAGAAAACAAAAAACTTCAAATTATTCAATGTATTATTTCCTAATTCCAGAACATTATAATTAGCTTGAAATTTAAAAAGCGAAATTATCGATTCGAAACGTTGCTTGTAAAAAGTAAATAATATGCGAAGTATAAGTATAATTATGGTATTTAAAAACTGATAGCGAATTCAATGATTTCTTTTTTGCTTACATTTTTTCTTTGGTTTTCTGGATGCAAATTCGATGATTTCGTTTTTCATTTGTAAAGTCAGACTCTGGGGTTTTTTTCTTACCTTTTAAACCTCTGCAACCTCTAAAGTAAAAAAAATAATTTTTACAAAAAAATGTTTGGTCTATTTCGTCGTGTTGTTAAGGTTAAATTGATGGCGAGTGGCGGAACAAAGTCAGAGTTAGAAGAGTGTGTAAAATACAATCGGCCGAGGGGCACCAAATTATCCTTGGGGCTCTTAAATCATTACTCCACCAATTACCCTGTTATTAGTCAACATGAAATCTATTAATCTGAGAAATTTTAATTTCAACTTATCAGAATAAGTTTTTGATTATCGCTTTTTTGAAGTCTAATCTATGCTGTAAATTGAACTTTTTAGTAGGTTGACAAATCGTATTATCAGAAAGTAATTTGTTTCAATAATTAACTTTCTCATGTTAAAATATGTTGAATTTGATATATTAAACTCTTCAAGGTTGAAATTAAATTAGCTGCGATAAAACGTCTTTTTATGAATAAATGGATTTTCTTGAAGATCAAATTATAAGATAGTTATCATTGAGTCGAAAATTCACAAATCTCCGAAAGAAAATTGTGGTTTCTTTTAACATCACAGCATTAATAATGCCTGGCATGTATTTCAATTGGAAATTGAATCACAAAATTAAGTAATGTTTTGGTAAGACATTTGAATTTCACTTTTTTAAACGGGCACTACCCTTTTAAGGGGGTGGCATAAGTCCAGCAGATTAGAACATTTTGTCATAGCACTATTTGAAAGAAAAAAAGGTGGAAATTTATTTTTTATTTTTTATCTTCAATAAAAGTGTTCATTCTTACAAACGTTCTCATTTTTATTTTCTAAACATAACTAACTATAGTTAAAAATATAAAAACACTTTTCACTGTACATCCATTTCCAACTTAAGGGGGTAGGTGTCGCTTTTTGGTACCTTTCAATCACGCCTCAGAACAAATCTAGGGCAGTTGTAAAAATTCTGAGGATACTCGTTTGTAGATCTAGCCTTCGTCTAACGATTACACATCTCAAAGTCAACCTTGTTACATCACACCACCAGGTGGTGAGTCTATTCTAGAGCACTAAACGGTTTTTTCAAAATCGATCTTCTTTTAGATCCCACATACAAAGCGTCTGAAAATTTACACAGAGTACGGAAAGAGTAAGGTTACTAATGTGTTGGAGCCATTTTTTTGAATTTCGCTCTTGAATTTTCTAGAATCACTTTTGAACGCCGATTTTTACAATTTTTCGTCTTCAAAGTGATACTTCTCCTAGACGGATGTTCAGAATAAGACCGTTTTTTCGACTCAGGTAGATGAATATAGTGTCGTCAATATGTTGGGCTCGGATTTTTGAAGTTCACCCTAGAATTCCAGAAATATGACTATAAGTAAACCGGAAATGAAAA
>SCLH01000357.1:809243-824783 GCA_004367855.1 Oikopleura vanhoeffeni
AATTTTTACGATTTCAAAGATGAAAACCCGAACTCAAATCTTCCCTAAAATGGATAAAAATAATTTTATGAAGCTCAAACATATTTAAATTGGTTCAGCTAACTATAATAAGCATGAAAAAATATACTGACTTACTATTTTCGTAAGTTATATTGACTCCAGGATACCGGGTTTATGCCACCTCTTAACTTAAATTGACTTTTCAACAGTGAAATCTTTTTCTTCAGAAAATTATCACAGAATCTTATTTGATATAATAATCGGGTAGAGTTCTAACTTCGCACGTCCATCTCATCTCTATTTATTTACCACACCGAGGGGAGAGGCGTGATAGGTGTGGTAGAACTGCGAATCAACACGAGCCTGTAAAAAATTTAAAAATAAATGAATTAAATATAGGATTGATTAAATTATTCAAATAAATTATCCTTTAAGATTTGATATATATTATTTTTCCAGTAAGGTAACACTTTAGCATTTCCTATAATTCTTGACATATCCATTTCCCAACCAAAGTGAATCTTAGAAATGCTAACTTTTTTTATAGCGTGTCTTCGAATCCCACTGGTGTTGTCTTAGTGACTGTTTCGTATATAATAATAGGCAAGGGTGCTTGATATTGGGAGCGCCCAAGTTGATCAGTGCGTTTCATCAGCTGTTCAGACCGCTACAGTTACCAAGACAGCAGCAATGAGATTCGAACACGCGCTATAGAGATAGTAAGAATTTCTAAGATCCACTTTGGTTGGGAAAAAAAATACTTATACATACTGTAGTAAAATTTGAATGCGGAAAATTTTTGAGTTTTCATCAAGATTTGGAACTGTCGTAGATCGATCGAGTTTGCAAGATATTTTTGCATGCTACACATTTTCGTATTTTTTATTATTCAAATTAAATGTATTTATATGAAATTAAGGAAATAAGAATCACCCATAAAACTGATTGAATATGTACTCAAACTAGTCAATTAAATAAATAGAGATATCGCACGATTTATGAGTGCGTTTGCGGACAAACGCAGTCTGCTAACAAGTACAGAACAAGTGCTGGTCTCCGAGACATAAACAATACCTTGCGCAATTGAATAACAGCCTAACTCAGAATAATTTCTAGGAATTAGTCTAAGTTACATTTTTTTTATTATTATTTTTCCGATACAGCGGGGTGCGGCGTATAGTTATACGCGTATAGTTGGAACCCGAGATAAAACCTACGTAAGCCTCCGCAAAAACCTACGCTTTTGAAAAATNTTAGAATACGCGTATAGTTAGGGTTTTGGGCGACGAACTTTCTACTATACGCCGCACCCCGCTGTATATAACTTTAAGAACATAAATTTTTGAAATTCGGCCAAAGCCTACTAGTATAAAATTTTTGAATTCTTATGTACAAGAAAATGAGCCAAAATCGGCCGAAGCAAATTTATAATAAAAAAATTTACAACTTTAATCTTTTAGAAAATGAGCCCTCAATTGGCGACGGTCGATTAAAAAGGCTAAATATTTAAAATTTCAACTGACTAGAAAATGAGCCCTTATCAGGCGTTATACTTAGGCTGTATCCAAAAATTTCGTCCGAGTTAACATTTTCTTTTCAAATTCTGTACCAAATGTAATTCCGATTTAGCATAACTACCATAGTTTTAAAATAAACGAAAACCGATAACACCCTAGGTATACTGTAAATATCCTGAATATATTTAATATATTTGAAAACCAAGACATTTATTCCTGAAAGATAAGAAGTACTTAACTGGCGGAGTATGAGGATCATAATCCCATCAGTTATTTCAAATTGTCGACATTGTAAGAAATAACCTGAAAATAAAATTGTAGTTGTTTTGGTTGAGCCGAAAATAACGAGAGTTACCGCTAACACGTTCCACCGGTTAAGGCGGGTACCGACGGTATAAAGGGTGTTTTCGAAGGGGCGCTGGAGACAAACAATAACCGCACAGACTTGGTCACTGATATCAAAAAAACCACGTAATCTCACTTCGGTTGCATGTACTTTTATCTCGAATTTTATGAACTCACTTTTATTAATGAATTTAAAAACAAGGGAGTTTGGCAAAAATCAAACATCCATCCCTGGACTAACTAATATTTGGTAAGAATTTTAAATTTCTCAAAAAGTCTCAAAAACATATTTAGTGCGTCATTTTTAATCTTTGAAAGATTTCAAAAAACTATTTATAAACTCTAGAAATTCGAAAAACATCAAAATTTTGCAGAGTCTTGGCACAAAAACATCGCCACCAGTTGTAATATCATATTTATTTCTGTTATCAGATGAGATTAAACATTTCAGCGAACACTTTAAAGCCTGCAGATTTTTTGATACCGTCTCTTCATTTTTCATTCCTAGAGCGCTCAAAGTTTTGAGTTCAGCATAAAATTCAAACAAAAAAAAGATTTCAAATTTTTTTTTCAAAATTGACTTTTTATTAGTCTTTTGTACTCAGTTTCACAATGACGAATTCATAATAGTAATTAAACATTTTCTTCATGCGTTGTATTGAGTAAATGTTAAAAAATGATTCACCAAATCAGTGATTTCAAGCTGCGAAATTATATTTGCGTCAGTGTGCGAACAACTTTTTTCAATCAGGATATATACTTGCGGTATAATCAACCTATAATACAAGCTGTTTCCCGACATGATATCGAATAGTTTTTTGGTCCAAAAATTATTTTTCATAGGACCGCAGCTGATACCGAACACAGTTTACAAATTGTCCACATACAATGAAAATTGCGATTTTGTAAAGATTGTGAATCCAAAGCAATAATTTTTATTCTAAAAATCTTGATTTTTAGGTCTTTGTACGAATTTTTTGCCCTGTAGGTTGTTGAAAAGACAAACAATAACTACGTCTATTCTTTTCCAAAAAACTTTGAAACTAAAACAGTTATAAATTTTGCTCTCATCGAAATAAGAATGTTAAAATACTTGCTTTTTTTCTTAATTTTATATTTTGAGATAGAGAAAAGGATGACGAAAGTTTAAATGAAGTTAAATCAGATTGATTTTTATTATACTATGTGTACATGTTTCAAAACCTTTAAATTCCTTCTTGACACCAAGATAATCTTAGTACGTCGAAATAATAAACAAAAGGTGATTTCGTAAAGTATTTGTTCCAATAAATAAATATTTCTTTCGTTTCTTTTTTTAAATGGCCTTGATGATCAAACCTTTTTTTTTTTTCGAAAAAAGAATACTTTCAGTTAACATAGAGCTTTGAAAATACCATGAATATTCCAAATTGTCTGAATGTGTATACAGTGTTGAAAAACAAAAAATTTTCAATATAATTTTTTTTTCTTTTTTTTTAATCGGACTCGCTGATTTCAAACTCCAAGAACAGTACTTTCCTAGTTTAGGTAGAGCTTTGAAAAACTACTTCTGAAATTATTATTTACAGTTTTGAAAACATTTTTAAGCTCACGTCTAAATATGGCCCTAAATGAGCGCAAAATATTCCGTCGGGTACCCCCTTAAGGCAGGCTTCTAAAAAAGCCATCCCTTTGCCGATTTTCCATCCCTATCCCCTATCTTTTGCTATGAAAAGAGATAGAAAAGGGGATAAAAGCCATCCTTTTTGGAAGCCTGGGTTAAGGAGGTCGGTGAATTTTGACAGATTTGCACTTTTTCAATTTATTTTCTCTTGATGGGAAACTTTTTGCCACTTCAAAATTTTTGAATAAAAACTTTTTTGAAAAAAAGGTGCCACTTTCGAGCTCACTTTGAATAAGCTGATTTTTTTCAGATCCATTATTTTTTATTTATAATTTTTTTTTTGAAAAAACACTCGAAGAACGCACGTTTGCTATCAAAGGTGTCTAAATTACATTAAAATTTCTTTATTCCTTTTTATTAATTAGAAACTTTAAAAACTGTCTCGATCACCAGCGAAAATTTTTAAAATTTAATTTCATATGATTTCTACGTCAAAATCGAAAATTTAATTTTTTTAAAAAAGACGAAAAAACCGACATTTTAGCACATCGAAAGTAATATTTATTTTCATGAGTTTAATTTGGCAAAGTTTCGGTGTAATAAAATGTATTTATTTTTTGATAAAAAAGGGCGTTGATGGATTTCTGCCAAACCGTAGTTTCATCGCTAAAATCCTGATTCAGAGTATAAATAAAGCGAAGACATATTTAAATATAGTGAAAGTAGCCATTTCCAATATTTTCAGCTAAGGATTCCTGAAAAATTAGTTTGTAAAATTTTTAACGAGACATGGGGAAAATTTTCGATATATTTCCTAATAGTTTTGACCAAAAATCCCCAAAAAATGTCATATGATTTTTCAAATAGCATATAAAAAATATGTGGTCAACCACGCGAAAAGTTAAAGTGGCCATTTTGAAGAGTTTTTTACGTTAATTTAAAACACATACTGTGAAAAAAATTAAAGAAAAAATAAGGCATTTTTTCATAATTTTCGGAAGTGTTTTCAAAAATTTCTCATAATTTGTCGAATTCGAAAAGTTTAATTCGAACTCAAAATTTTCTTAAAAAGCAGTAATTCGAAAGTTCTGTAGTTACAAAAGTTGCCTGGACTATAAAACATTACTTTGGTAGTATATTGAGAACAATATATAAACCCAGTAAAAAGTATTTTATCAAGAGCCCATATCCGTATCTGTCAAAATGCACCGACCCCCTTAAACAATGAGTTCAATAATTTAAAATGAGAAAAAATAAGCCCAGGTCCTATCTTAGTTGTTTGATGTTTTTATGTTTTTTAGTTAGCCAGATGAAGTTAAGTCACCAGTTAAGTCACCAGATGAATTGCAAAATAAAGGGGCATTTTTCCTTAGTATGCTGGATCTATACTAGGTCTTTACCCACGTGTTTTTTCACGAATTGCAGTTTGAAGACGGGACACTTAGAATTTCACTATTAAAATGGTAACCCTAATTCGTATCTCGGTTTTGACACCCACTGATTTATAGTCAAAAATATGCTGATGAGTGCTTCCAGATTCAGCTTAGACCGGTGACAGCGTATCTTGTACTGTTTTCTAAATTAATTGCTGATAATTCAATAAATTACAGTCAGGTTATAAATGACTCATAATTAAATTGATTATGTACGATAAAATCACACCAACAGTAACACCACGTCCTTCGTGATATTTTGGATCAATCAAAATGGCCGGATAATATTATGACTAGAAACTTATTTCCGATTAGAAAACCTCACACTTCCAAATAAGTCAACTTTTGGTCAAAACGTTTGTTAAACAAAAAAGGGTTTTGGCTGTCCGAACTCAGGTCATCTATTATTACGTTTTTGTCAGAAATACTTGAAACTACTATCAAACGAAAGATAATTTCATGAAAAAAAGTCTTATGAGAGCATACGAAACACTCCATGAACTTCATTTTTTTATGCAAATTATTTCAAAACACTTCATATTTAAAAATGATTAAATGTGAAGTAATGCACTATTTTTTGGCCTAGTGTACTCAAAATCGGCAAGCATTTTTCGATAAGCTTATCGATCATACGGTATTCTAAAATAAAAGTCAAATTAAGTCACAATCATTAAATGTTCTACTTAGGGCAGCCTTTATTTGTATATTTGGTTTCCCTTAAATTTTACAGTTAATGTACAGTTCCAAAATCTTTCAATAAAGTTTTATCATTATCGAAAAAAATTAAATTGATGCGGGGGGTATAACGTGTTAAGAAGTGGCCATTACAGGCGCGCAAGTTTTCCCGCAAAATCCAGTATCCGATTAATTTGCTTTTAAAAGCACGTGATTAATGAGGGAAAGAGACAATTTTCCACGCTGTTTCACGAAAGTATGAAGTTGATGGTACCAAAACTTTAGCCCCTTGGTAAGGAAATCGCAGTTTCAATTTAGAATATGTTCTTTGTGTTTTAGCGTTACCATATAATTTTATTCGCCCTTCTTATACAGTACATTATATTATATTTCTTCGATTACAACTGCGGGCTATTATCTACAACTGTGCACACCTTTTTCTCATTTCTTGTCGCTAAAAACACTTTTACAAACATGCCTTCCTTCCAAAATAAGTTGGTTCAATATGAACACAAAAACAACCTGTTTTGAACAAGAGTCTACCTGATGATAATCAGTTCTCAAAACCCTAATTTTAGTCCATGAAAATTATGGGGCATACGGTACTGATTAATTGCGGTGGTGAAACCGATAATAAAAAATTGTGTATCACTGCTGCAAAATCAAAATGGAGTTCTTAATTCTGCAATTATATAACCAAAAACCTTCGAAAACTCCTGGCAATATCAGCTTGAGTTTTTCACATAATTATTAATTGTACTATCAAATCTTTGCCAATAAAAGTTTTNAAAATATCGAAAAAAAAGCGCCTCCGAATGTAAGTGCCACAACTTGTGGCCCACAAGCACTTTAATGAAATGAGCAACAGATTTTTTGCCATTTTTTGGGATTGAACTTGACTATTTATTGACAATGGCATATTTTTTGTTGTTTTACGTTGTTTATACTTTGGGAGTCCCAAATTGGGACTCAGACAAATCAGTGTTCAAAAAACCCAAATAATACTAAACCAACCTGTTTTGGGTCGTCAGCAGTTATTCAAAAGAAGATTTTTCTGCTTCTATTTTTTCTTGTGAAATTCGGATCCCCATTGATGACAGCAGCTTTGAATAAGTCGTCGGAGAACCTGAAAATACATTTTATTCTTCAATTTCTAACAATGGCTAAGCAATTATTATTCCATGATTAAGACCGGCGGCGGCGGCAGCAGAAAATTGTGAAAATTTTTTGTACAGGTTGTTATTTATTTTTTCTCGTTTTGTCACGGGTGACTGGAACGAGAAGATACGTGTCAAAGGTGTGAAACACTTTAATCCTCGGCAAAAAATAAATTACAACCTAGTCATGAGAATTTTAAATAAAAAATGGTCGCTTGGAAGAAAACTCAATTACAAAATCGCAAAAAACAAAAAAACATGTTTTTGAAAATCATAAGAGTGTACTTTTTTTTATTGCGTTTTATGTCAAAAATTATTAATGAAAAATTGGCCTTCAAAACAAAATCATATTATAGTCAATCACACAAAGTCATTTTTTGTACATTTTTGTAAATGAAAATACACTGTTTTTTTAGTCAGAAATGTGAAAACTATCGACTTTGAATTTTTCCTGCCCAAATAAGTCAAAATTAAGAAATTGATAAATTATGAATTAACAAAAAGGATACCAAAATGATTAAATTTGTTTTGTGAGATTGATAGAGCTGCCTTGATACTTAATTTGATAACAAAAACGTTTTTCACAAAAATGGAATGTAACATTTAACCTAAAATACTTTCGATAAGCTTCTCTCCTCCAATTTCCTGTATATTGACTCCTATATGGACCTACAGTCTGCATCCTATTTTTCGATATTTATAAAACTTTATAAGAAAAGACTTGAAGATACAAAAATTTGAAAATGCATTTTTAGTACAAAAATTTTAACATATTTCAACTCATATGTAGCATGATGCTGGCTGCAGCTGGCATCCCTCACTGTTATCAAATGATAAAAAACATGAGTTTTCCTGTAAGATTAAAAATAAATTGTTAATATGCTGCAGTAGCTGATCTAGAAAACCACACCAAGCATCGTCTACTAAGAATTAAGCGTGACGATTTGAAATAAGGAATTTCAAAAATAAAAAATTGGTTTTAATGTGTTTCAGCTATCTTGTAGAGAATTTTTTTTTGGTCATTTTAAGAGTCAGGTTTTTTTGTTCTTTAAAATTTTTTCAAAAAAAATCGATTTTTTGCTCAATTTTTCGTAATTTTACAGGTAGTCTGGAATCCAGTCTAGCGAAGCCGTATGAGTGCTAGAAAAGCTGATTTTTGGCTAGTGAAAATTAAGCGTTTTTCGGTTAGCTGTTTTTTGATTGAGGGTCGCGACAATATTTTGACCTCTAATGAACCGGGTCAAAATTCAGGTCATCTCAAGTTCATGTATAGACTGAAGGTACCCTCAAAATAATCTGAAGGGTCGACTCTCTGATAAAACGTATTAGCAACTATGGGTCAATAATGTACTGAAAGGCGCTAGAGAGCAAAACTGGTCAACACCTCAAGCGAACTTTTTTGCTCTCCAGCGACCTTTTTATACATTATTGACCATAGTTAGCTAATACGTCCATCAAAAGTCGACCCTTCCGATTTTTTGTGGAGGTACTTTCAAGGCTATACGATGAACTTGAGATTGAGACCTGATTCTTGACCGAGTCATTTTAAGGTCAAATATTGGTCGCCGACTCTCAATCAAAACAACAGCTAATCGAAAAACGCTTAATTTTCACTGACCAAAAAATCAGTTTTCTAGCACATCATACGGCTTCGCTAGAACTGGATTCCAGACTACCTGTAAAATCACTAAAAATTGACCGAAAAGTCGATTTTTTTTGAAACATTTTCGAAGAAGAAAAAAATCCTTGGTCTTAAAATGACCAGAAAAAATTCTCTACAAGATAGCTAAACATATTGAAAGCGATTTTTTATTTTTGAAATTCCTTATTTCAAATCGTCCGTAGCTCAAGATATTCATGGTCGTCCACTGTAGAAAATAAATTTAAATATTAATTTTGGGGCTTATAATCGAGTTTGGCATGAGCAGGCTAGCAGAGGTGAAAGCAGGTTGATTTGACAATATTTAAATACTATTTTTCTTTTAAAATGGAACATAACATTCAATCTTAAATACTTTCGAGAAGCTCCCATCTTTATCCATGACGTAAGTTGTGTTAATGACTAGAGAGATTATTATGAAATACAGTTTGGAAAAGTAGTTATTGTCATCATGTTAGTAAACAAAAATGCGCGAGGCAATTTTATTTGAAATTAATACCAGAACAGCCAACTGTACTACTGTAGCCAATTTTTTTTGTTTCACCGTAATTATGTTGTTTAAATTCACAATAGTTAATCATGAGTGACAAATTACATCATGAGTAACAGAAAAAATTAACCCTATTGAATTGTTTAACTAATGTTTAACTTATTTAATAATTTATTTTTTTTCCCATTTTGAAGTAAAGTTTGAACTCAAAATTAATGGTGTTCAGAATTTTTGAAATTATCCTGATGAAATTGTAATCTCTCATTTACGTATATTCTATTCTCACTTAGACTATCTATTTAGATGAGTTTCGATAAACGGTATATGGATTACCGGACCTCAGAGTACAAATCCTAAATAGTTGAAAAATGCGAAATCTAAGCATTTGATTGGTTGATCGTTTCTCAACCTGACCAATGAAATCGGCCTATTCCGCAATCAACGGTTTTGATCGGGTGCTAATATCTTGCGTTGTTTGTATCATTCAAATATTTAGGATTTGTACTCTGAGGTCCGGTAATCCATATCTCATTTGTATATCGCTGAAGAAATTTTTGATGGATTTGTCGTCGATATCACATGTAAGCTCTGAATTTTGAACCAGTTACATTTTAAACAATTTTTTTAGTTCAAAGTTGAATTATCGAACACTTTTAAGAATTTTGATACTCATTTTCACAAATGCTTATACTGAAAAAACTTTGATCAAAAAATAATACATAAAATAATAGGAAACGAGCTTGAATCGTCGTGTTGAGCCTTTCTAGAGGCAGCAGAGGAAAAATTTTAAAATAAATTCCAAAAATTTTTAACCAAGTCTTTCAGAATCCTCAGACGATTTCAAATAAGGAGTAGTAAATTTAAAAACGGGTATCGATTTTGTTGGCTCATCTCTTGGAAAGAAATTTCTGGTCATTTTAAGACAAAGGCTTTTTGTAATCAAATTTTTTCTAAAATAAATTTATTGTTAGGTCGAATTTTTATGCTTTACGAGGGTTTTAGTTATCCTTTTTTTGACCTCTTTATAGAATTAATTTATGATGAATTAATATCGGTTATGACTAAAGTTGATCCGAGAACACCATGAGATTAATTTTTTCAAAAAAATCTATAACAAAATCTAGAATTTTTTAAAATTCGAATATTTAATTTATTTAAGGAGTCGGCCCACTTGGGACGATTATGCACTTGGGACCAAATCACACTTGGGACCAATATGCACTTGGGACCATGACGGACTTAGGACCAATATGACGGACTTGGGACCAATATGGCGGACTTGAGACCATTATGCACTTTAGACCAAATCACACTTGAGACCAATATCCACTTGGGACCAAATCCCACTTGGGACCAATATGCACTTGGGACTGGTTTAAATTTTTAAATCGTACTGATTATAATTAACGTACGTCTTTTAGAGCTACAAAACTGAAGGCATAAAAATTTGACCTTCAAATGAATATTTTTTTAAAAAATTCAAAAAAGAAAAAAATCCTACGTCTCAAAATGACCCAAAAAAAAATTCTCTACAAGATGGCTTAAAAACATTAATACCCATTTTTGACTTTTGAAATTCCTTATTTCAAATCGACTTAAAACATAACCAATTTGTGTTTTCCATTTTAGCAAAATTTTGCAAACACACGCTGAAAATAGACGTCGTATAAGGGAAGTATTTCGTTCGAAATCTATTTCCTTTCAAAATTTAATGTGAACTAAGTCGTCGAACGAATCGAACAAAAAAAAATAAAAACAGGAAAAATTCAATTGAAATAGCCGATGATAAATTCCGTGTCATGACCCTGAGAACTCAAGTCTTAAGACATTCAGTTTAAACTTCCATTTTCTCATAAACATGTTTCCAGACCGGGCATTCATGAACACAGAATTTATCTAGACCTCTCGAATCGAGAGTCTCGATTCGAGGAGTCCCAAGCAAAAAATCAGCTGCCTGATAAAAAGGTCACGAAGAGTTACAATCCAAGGTATTTTTACCCTTTCTGAAAAAATATAAAATGTAGTCAAAAATGTTTGCTTTCGAAGCTTGACACAAACATCTTTTAATTTTACCCAATCCATATATCTATCACGGTACTAGCTGGGCCTTTTAGCCAGAATGTTTATATAATTCGGTTTTTGACAACAACTCATCCGATTGAGTTTTTAGATAGCTGAAACTGAGCACGAATATCTAGTGAATAATAAAATAAATGAAAAATGGCCGAGTCGGACCTTTTTTAGAGTACTGAAACTGTTTAATTATCAGTTTTTGATAAAATAATTAGAAACACTGGTCAGATTCAGGTCATTTTTCATTTATTTTTCTCTTAATATTTGTCTTCAGTCTTTTAAAACAAGCCATCGGTAAAAACTAAGAATTTTTATTGGCAAAAATCGACTAGCTTAGATTTTATGTATTTTTGGAGCACTTTTAGTTTCTGTGCTGAAATTGACACAGAAAACATTTTGGAAAAAAATTACGTCCAGTCTTCAAAAATAAAACATTTTCCGGAAAATTTTTGCCTTTAATTTGGCTTGATATTATTTTTTAATTTATTTCAAAAATTCCATGCCAAATGACAGTTAAATTCAAAAGCGGTGTTCGTTTTTTAACACTTTCCTGGTCAAATTTTGATTTGTTTTTCGTAAAGATCAGTTTTATTCATGATTTCCTAAGTCATATCAAAAAACACCTACCGTAGGCAAAATTTTTTTTGGGCTTATCTATATTTAAAGTCGATGTTACTATTATCTTAGGTAATAATAATTTATCTCATAATGCTTACTTTTCTAAAATGATACTTCTAATTAATATCAGCAATATGTTACTCACTTTATGTATTTATTATTATTTGATTTCGAATTTATGTGTGAAATTCTACTAATAACCCTACTAATGATTCGGAATAAAATTTAACAAGAGAGAAAAATCGACTAAAAATGAGGCTTCTTTTACCGTTACTAATAGGATAGTGTTCTCAAATGCCAGAAAAAAAAATATAAAAACCCTTATGTCAAATACCGTATTTGAAATACGGCATATTTTCAGATATTTTTATTTGGTTTGTAAAAATACAAATAGTTTTCATTAGAGCCTCAAGAGTTAATTTTTATGTTTTCAAAGTAATTTGGAAAATTAATTATTATAAATAATTAAAGATTTATTAAAGATTATTAATAATTAAATATTTTAATGGATGTACCAAACAATGTTATACAATACGTCGTATACAATACTTCGAGGGTTCGATAAGCCAAAATGACTTTGAAAGGGTCCATATTTTTTCCGACATAAAAGTATGTTAGGTATTGACAAAAAAAATCATGGCCAGACCAATATAAAGTTCGAGAATATCTCGATAATTTTAGTTAACGCTAAAGAAAGTGATCACGAAAATTTTTTTACGCAAATCAATAATTTTGGTCACTTGGTGCCTTTATTCATGGTTAAAATACCAAAAAAAATAATATTTCGTTCTAGCACCTCATAATTAAATTGAAAATAATATTTCAATAATAAAAATTTGAGTCTTGAAATGAAATAAAATCCTCGATTCTGATTAGTTAAAATTTAAACAAATCAAAATAGAGCTGAAACCGTCAGTTTTTTTCCAAAGAAAACATCTCGAAAATGTTAAACACTAATCAGGAATTAAATGCGATTTCGATCTTTATGAAATCGTCGAGGGTACAAATGATCTGAGGTTTCGAACCGATACAAAATTTTACAAAGAACACATCGAAAATAATTCGAGGGCTGGCGACTGTATGCAAAGTGGGCCGTTTGTGATGAACAAGGAAACTGGTGAAACTAGAACTTTTCCAGGAATTTTCTGGAGCGAACAAAATGGAGGATTAAGGCCTGGAAAAAATTATATTTTAAATTTGATGCTCCAAAGATTATAAGAATCAATTATTGTGAAATTTTTATCGTGAAGATTTTTGCGATGATAAAAAGCTGTCCTTACAGTATGTAAGATTTTTGCTCCTATTTTTCCAATTTGGCTAACTTGCATAAATTTTGGCTAACCTGCAAAAATCTTACACCCTGTATAACTAACTTCAGTTTTTACCTATCTTGGAAACCATCACTTTTCTTCAGAAACGCATAAGCGAATCAAAAATGAAAACACCGCCGGAAAAACTGTTTCCCTGATTATCAATTAACAAAAATTTTAACGTAAACATAAAATTATCAAAAATTAATTAGTGAATTTTCGGTTCAATATCAATATTATAAATCTTGAATGTATTTCCCGCGCCATTTAATGCAAAAATTACAATAAAAAATTCAAATTTTTATCTCCTAAAAAGTCCGATCGATTACGAAAAATGTGTTTATTATGTAACAGGAGGATTTACAACACATTCTGACGCTGAGTTACAATGTGAAGCACAAATTGCATCAAAATGTAATATTTTAGATTGTCAAGTAAAGGTTTAATGTTAAATTCATTGGTGCAAAATTTAGACTGTTTTGTCTCGAGCAAAATTTAAGAAGTGAAAAAAGACAAATTCAATCTGTTTTTGGGTCAAAATATGTCGGGCAACATCTTATATGAAAATAAAATTGCAATCATTATTTTATCAAAATTTTTCGAAAAATCCACAGACGACAATTTTTAATGAAAAAGATCATTTTTGAATCGAATAATTCTGTGATTAATTCTTTCATTAAGAGAAAAACATCTTCAAAAATGCGAAATATGAATCATATTATATGATGCCAAACAATCCTTCTTTGTTTTCAAAATAAAATTCGTATTTATTTTTAAAAAATTAAAATTTTCGATTTTTGACCTTTTACTTCCAACCCGTAAAGCAGACCCGCTCCCTGGCTTTGCTTGACTTGCTTGGCTAGGATCAAAATAAACCTTGACACAAGCCAAACCAGAGAGTTTTGGCTTGCGGTGGCTTGTTTCTGGCTTTATTTTCAAGCCAAGTTTTTTGTCTCGTCAAGCCAAGCCCGACAAATACGTCTGGTTTGCCATGGTCTGCCGTTAAGAAGAAGCGGAATCTTGCTTTTTAAAATGAGATTCTTCTTTGAAATGGCCAGGAGAAGCGCTATTTAAAATAGCCTATTTTCTTCCGTACAAAACAAAAATTTCAAAATGACGGTACTTTTGTTCAAAATTCTGTAACTACCTTCTGTACAAAAGGTAAATTCTGATCACAAAAGATCAGTCAATGTTTAACACAAGAATTTCACTCGTTAAAAATGCACAAAACAGTTTTGTACCATTCAAATGCCTATTCAAATTAATGATTCAAACATAACCTTTGGCAGGAACACTTGTATCTATTCACACTGAGGCTCAAAATGACCTGATTGCTTCTTTTCTTACTGAAACTCCACCCACGCCGAGCGATGGTGGAAAAGCTTACTGGATTGGAATGCGACAATTTTGCAACAATTGTGCCTTTGAAAATTCAGTTCGGTGTCCAGAATAGATTTTTTAGTTAGTAATTTTATGTTCTACTTTTTTTTATCAAAAAACACTTTTTTCAAAAATTTCAAAAAAGTATTCCAAAAATTAATTTTAATGTGAACAAATTATTCAATGATAATTTTTGATTTAAATTCCATTTTTTGTTTCAAAAAAATATTAAAAATATTATTTTTGCCGATATGTTTTTTTGTTTTTATTGAAATGAAATTTCATAAATTAAGCTGAAATGAACATATCTAATTTGTGATTTTTAAAACAATTTATAACTGTATATGTTTATCGAGTTCCACAGAAATCGATTTATAAAATATACAGCCTGAGTTTTCTCGTTTACTGCGTTTCTTTTATTCGGACGGGTAGACAGGCGTATTAAATTTCACCTCGATTTGAGATAATAGATGACTCAATTTTGATACGTGATTTACTGCGTTTTTTTAATACAGTGCCCTGCGTTTTTCTAATACAATGCCCTGCGTTTTTTTAGTCCAGCTCCCTGCGTTTTTGTTTAAAATTTATCAAGTTTGAACATGTTAACCCTTGGAAGCTCTGCACCACTTGAGTGGTGCGGAAAAATTTAAATCCGCCGAATTCGGATGAAAGAAAACTCCTGGAAATTTATGGATCAAACCCAACATAGAGTTTGCCACGAGGAATTCAAACAAAATAAAACTTTCAAGGACTTCTGGTTCAAAAATTATTTTATCTTACTTTTTTTGACAATTTCTCTCGAAAAAATCTAGAATGCGTGCTGCTCAAACAGTTTAAACGATAGATACTTCTGGGAAACTGAGTTTTAAGGAAAGTCTTTTGAGTATCTTACAAAATTAAAAACTGATCAAAAACGAAAATTTGCTGTAAAAAATCAAACAGATGCTTGATTATTTTCATACTTCGCTAAGGTCGCTTTTTTTCGGTTGCTCCACCTAAGGGGTATCTGTTCTGAGAGAACTAGACTAGATAGCGACAAACGGTTTTTTGCATCTTAATCTTAACCGAATTTAGAATGCAGGATTTTTTCATTCTCAAAAAATAATTTTGATGTTTTGCGGTTTTTGATCAATCGCGCTGAAATCGTATTTTGATGAGAAAACGAAAAGTTAGATTAAAAATCTAAAAAAAATTAGTGAGAATAGAGAAAGAAATGTTAATTTTTATGTTTTTGATGGCAAGTTAGTGATTAAACCCAAATTTTTGCTGCTCGGTTTCG
>SCLH01000357.1:825466-837326 GCA_004367855.1 Oikopleura vanhoeffeni
GGGTGTTACAGCAAATGAGCCATATGAGTTATGTGATAGTTATGAATGAACGGAAAAGTACATTTTGTCGAAAAAAATTTAGAGACCAATTTTTTTTTTAAATTTTTCGAAAAAAGCAAGGTTTCTCATTGGCCCAAAAATCGACCTCACCAAACAAGGGAATTATTGCTATAGACGTGTTCGTTCAAATCTTGCGATTCCAACGCTGATAAGTTTATTTTTTTAAAATCATTATTTTAGAAGATAATGGCGTTACAAATATTGAAAAATGCCATTTTTTGAGAAAATTACGTCATTTTGCCATAAATCACCCATTAATTGCCCGACGGAAATTGCGCGACTATTACATAAAGATAGCTCTCGTCAAGGCGCACATATTACATTCCACAAAAATTGAAAAAATTTCCGGCATCACGTCGATAATGGCGTTACAAACATTGAAAAATGCCAATTTTAAAGAAAATTACGTCATTTTGCCCTAAATCATCCATAAATCGCCCGTCAGAAATTGCGCGACTATTACATGCCGTAATAGCCAAATAAGACTGCGTTTGTTTCGACCCCTGTCTATATAAAAATCATATATTTATTTTTTTTGTGCTAATATCAAACTATTACGCTATAAGTATTTTTTCGTTATTTTTATTTATAAATTTTTATACAAAAGCAGACCTTATATGCAGTATTTTTGAGTCCCATACTGACAATTAACAAATAAACCCTTTTACGCGTCAAAAAAAAACGATCGGAATATCATCTTGCCAGGTGAATGATCGGTAGAGATAATCAAAGAAACATTTGTACGTAAAAAGTAGATTGCGTACTGTGCAAAAATAAATTATGCATTTTAAGGGGTGAAGTCTTTTTTAGAAAAAACAGGCATTTCAAGGGGTTAAAGGGGATTATGTGCATCTCAAGGGGGCGCATTTCAAGGGGTTAGGGACTGTACTGTGCTTTGTAAAAATTTTTTTGAGAATCGGGACTAGACTAATTCGACCAAAAAAATCACATTGGCGGTAATCTTGCATCTCACAGACGTCTAGTTCGGCGACCAGAAGACTTCAAAGACCTGAAATTAGCCATTTTTGAGTGAAACTAGAGACCATTTTTATCGGTTATCACATATCCGACTTTTAATTTTCTTCTATAAATACGATGATATTATGTCGGACTTTGATCCGGCCAAGCAGTTTTCGATACAAATGTAAATTAAAAGGGTAGCGGTCGCAATGTTTTAGGCCTCAAAATGCCTGAGAAACATTGCGACCGATACCCCCTTAATTGAAATTTGTATCAAAAACGGCTCGGCCGGATTAAAGTCTCATATAAGATCATTTTATAAATGAAGTAAAATTAAAAGTCGGATATGTGGTAACTGAGAAAAATGGTCTTTAATTTCACTCAAAAATGACTCATTTCAGGTCTTTGAAGTCTTCTGGTCGCCGAACTAGACGTCTGTGGGATGCGAGACTACCGCCATTGTGATTTTTTTGGTCGAATCCCGATTCTGAAAAAAAATTTACAAAGCACAGAACCCCCTTAAAATCGAAATAAATTAAAAAATTGAATCAGAGAGAAAAATAAAAATTTAAATTACAAAAATATACTTAAACTTTTTGGGAGGAAATATTCTACTAAATGGATTTTAAACAAAATGAATGTATTCTGTATACATTCTGATAAAATGACAGCTTTTAATACCACGATTTTTACTGAATTATTATCAAAAGTATAACCAAAGTATCAAATAAAATGTTATATCTGTGTTAGGAAATAAAACACTTTGGTCATTTATTACAGTCTTTTACTCGTGTTTTGAATCATAGGCATACCGATTATGTCTCAAAAATATTGTATGTATTTGCAGGACAGTTTAAAGGCCAAACAAACCTTAGCTAACAATAATATTTTTTTGTGACAAATTATTCGAAGATTCCTGAAGATTCCAAGATCCCTTATTAAGACCATTCCGTGGTTGATTTTGTAAAATGGCAAGATGAAGAACCAAATAATGATGATGGAAATGAGGATTGTGTGGAATACGTTTTATACGACAAAAAATGGAATGACAACAATTGTATGGCCAAAAGAAACTTTATTTGTCAAATTTATTTAGATAAAGGAAAAGTGAAAAATAAGCTGATTTTCGGAAATCGTTTATAACATTAGTTCGTTTAAAGGATATCCCTTAACACATTAATTTGAATCTGGGAATTTGCGGGTTGAGAAGTGTTAGGAGTTGCCCTATGAGTGGCCCTCCCAGGAGTGGCTCCATGAGTTGCCCTCCCAGGAGTGGCCTTTCTAACATTCCGCAACCCGCACATTCCTAGATTCACATTCATGTGTTAAAGGAATATTTCAAGTGAAATTAAAAAAAAATGCTCATAACCCTTGGAGGAACAGACTCTGTGCAAGAAAGCCTTTTAAAAGACTCAAGCCACTTCGAATCATTTGAAAATAATGCAAAAATTTTCGCAGACACTTTTGTTTTAAAAAAATTATATAAGTCGGTCATTAAGATCAGAAAAAAATAATTAAATTTTTTTTCGCTTATTGGTTCTCATTTTAAAAGGCCATTTTTCGTCTAAGTCTCACATCTGATAAAATAATTTTCGGCTTGAAAATGGAATAAAAAGGGTAAAATAAGCCAGTTTCTAGGAGAGTATTTTGAGTCTACTTTGTAGAAAAAATTCACAATACAGGAAGTTCTTGGGCAAAAATATTATTTATAAGTGAAATTGGAAAATATTTTATTTTGATATTAGTATGGAAAAAATAAAATGTTTCAAAAATATATTTAATTTGTGAAAATCATGCCTGAGTGATCTTATACTATATTATATAGTCTATATACTTTATTGAGCTTAATATTGAAATGATAATCAAATAATTACATACAATTTAGAAAACTTAGAATATATTTCGAAATACCTTTTGATTCTCAACAGATTTACTCGATCAGACAAAACTATTGCGTATAACAGAGCACTGCGCAGTTATTGAGATAAAAAAACATTTTTTGGAGCCCACCATGAGATATTACCACGTGGTTCAATTAACCTTTTTTTCTAGAATTAAACAAAAATTTTCTAGAATTTAAAAAAAATTTTATTGAAAATTTAACTCTTCAGCTCTCTGAGGAAAAATTTTAGGTTGATCTCATAAAAGTGTTCTGTATACAGCGCTCAAGGTAGAGCTTCCTGAAAGGCTCTGCTGCCTCCACGGATTTTTTTGTGTGCTTGCAAGGGTTCCTCTCATTTTTTGTTTGGACGTTTCCAAAATTTCGGTTACATACAAATAAATCCAATTGATCAGATCTGACAAAAAAACTCCGGAATTATCAAAGTTCTGGAAGAATTAATTTCTACCAAATTGTTTAATTTTGACCTAAAATATTAACCCTTTTGAACAAGTAGATGAGAGAGTTTTGTTATGTTTATCACGGCCTTATGATGCTTCTGTAGGCTGTCAATAACATTTGTTTTTGAATCTTAATTTCATCACAAGTTGTTTACTTTTTCAAGACCGACAACATCCGGCTCCTATCCTTGATAAAAATTGGCCTACAACTGGTGGGTGCAAACCAGGGTGGACTTTGTTTGGAAAAGCATGTTTTAGAATTTTTGCATCTCGATTTGAGGAGGGTAATTCTGTAGACGGTAAATAAAAATGACAATTATTTTCATTAAATTAGCATTTTAATTTTATTTGTTACATCAGCCAGCTTGATTTTTAATCGTGATTCTATTTTTTTTTTTGCTGAAATGAATAAAGGGAATAATAATAAATTCCAAAATGTATTTAATTAGCGACAGTTACTCAGTATATAACTTTAATGTTGTAAATCAACAAAATTGAGCTTCAAATCGAATTTGCAAAACCTTGCTGTTAAGGTTAAGGGAGTACTGGCCGCATTTTAAGGTAAAAAACTGGGTTTTTAGAGTCGATGCAATGGGATACTAGTATAACACTAACATATCGATTCGCGAATAAGAATAATTGAACAAAATCTTGCTCAAAATAATATCGGAGGCCTTTGATTGGCTGACCAATCAGAAACGAACTTTCAAAAGTGACAATATTTTCACTTCAAAATGTATCTCCTCCCTGAGTTTTTTAAGATAGAGAAAAAATTTACAGTTTTTATTGACCACAAACAACGTGCGCAGAACACCAAGGTCCGTTTTATTAATAAAATTTTTATCCGGTGCTACTATGAGCAAAAAACAGTTTTTTGACCTAATTTTAAGGGTCCCAGGAAAAATGCATCTCCTTCCTGAATTATCACGAGAGAAAACTATAACTGGTAGAAATGAGTCACTAAAGAACAGGGACAGAGCACAAAGGTTCATAATTTCGAATTTTCTTCCCCGGTTGTTCGAAAACAGCAATTTAATTTCTCGGAAGTCTTATAATTTAGACAAAATCAATAAAAATTATTTCCAAATCTCGATAAAATAATTTTTTGATGACCAATGAGAATAAAAAGACTTTTTATGGTTTAATTTATGTCCAAATTATCATGAAAATATTCTTAAAATAATCTGGTAATTTTCAGGACTGAGTCTCGAAATGCGACCAGTACTCCCTTAAGATGAATAATTATTCTCATGTCAAAACCAAAAATTGAATAATTTAATCGCGTAAATTATCAAAATTGAAGTACAAATAAACTGATGCATACATACCGCGTGAGTTTCAAGTAGCGTCGAGACAAAAACTGATTTGTCGAGAGTTGAGGTAATTTTAAATAAAATTCAAAGTCTATTGTATGATTGATTCTCATTGATAGTATAATTTTTGAATCACCTTAATTCTTACGACATACAAACGCCACCCCCAAAAAGGTCTTATGAAAAAAGGAAGCCTCTTGGCGGGCCATGCCGGGGGCTGCTTTATCATTTTAACAACAAACATATTTGCTCAATTTATGATATGGATTTGTTTTGCAATTAACGATATAAAATTCATTTTAAAATATTTTACAATTTATTATCGTAAATAAATTTTTCTATATTGAAAATTACAATTTAAAAAAAAATATATCTGCGTTATAATTGTGCTTTAGGAAAAAGTTGGAATGATGCAAAAGCCGATTGTGCTGCTAGTTGGTCTGGTGCTGATTTAGCAATCTTGCCAAATATCCATTATCAATATTTTGTTAATTCAATGGTCAGAGATAATGGAAGAAATATTTGGATCGGATTGATGACTTCTACTGGCGATAGGAAAATAGTTTCGAAAATTTTATTGTTAGCGCCACAAGGAGCGTTTAATTTGAAATGTCCTTTGTTTAAGAAAAAAATATTGTGACAAAATAACTTTTTTAAAAAAGTTTTTTTTTTCACGCTCTTTTGAACTCAATGTTTGTTTATTTGGTTCACTTTGTAATCAGAATTCGATGAATGTTATTTTTGTTAAAATACCGACGATGATGCCAGTCAGATAAGGGAATTTTTATGTTCGGGAGATTTCCTTCAAAACATAAATAACGTCATCATTATCTCAATAGTCACAGACTCCTGTTGACGATGAAGAAATTTTTAATTTGGTCGCTTAAAACACCAATGAGTGATTGTGTAGGCTGTGTTTTAACTGTTGAGAAAAAAGTAATTATGACGTAATTAACGTTTTGAAGAAAATCTCTCAAAAAAAATCGTATTTTTTGTCCTCTGGGCTTTTGCAGAATAATTTTATGATTTATTGATTACTTTTTTCGTTCAATTTTACGTTTTTAAAATAATAAAAAATTGAAAAAACATTAAAAACAATTGTGAGTACTTTTCATTGGGTAGATGGATCTCGAATCACTTATTCATTTTGGGAAGCTGGGGAACCAAATAATTTTGAGGACAAGGAAGATAAAGTTGAAATTCAGTGGTACAACGACGTACAATTTGGTACAAAGGGACCTGGGCAATGGAATGACATAGGTAAAAATTTCATCAATGTTCGCAAATACAACAAATTAAAAGATACTAAAAAATGAGATCTCTGATGACAACACTCAATGGAATTTTGCAACGATTATTGTGTTCGTGAAAATCTTGCGTCTAAACTTTGAGCGATTTAGGAACAAATGAAGAATCGAAAATACTAATACTTTATAATTTTATGGGTTTTTCGGCATCCTTAAAAATTTCATAAAAATGTAAAAAATTTCAAAAGTTATTATACAGTATAATTTATACTACTGAAAAAAAATATATACTGAGACCCATTTTTAAAATGCGCCCAGTCGGTCATTTTCAAGAATAAATTTACTGTTTTTTTACGGTCATCGTAAAGCTTCACGAGTACTTATAGATTTTGAGAATACTTCGTGACTGTCTCCATGGCTAGATTGATGAGCAATATCCTTTTCCCAACGGAACTCCATCTCTAAAACGTTAACTATCTCTAGCGCGTGTTCGAATCCCACTAATATTGTCTCATTGATTGTCTTGAGTATGATTTTAGGCAAGGGTGCTTGATATTGAGACCACTAAATTTGATCGGTGTGTTATCCCTGAAAGCTTGAGTCTCAAGCAATCACTAAGACAACATCAGTGGGATTCAAACACGCGCTATAGAGATAGTAAACGGTTATGAGATGGAGTTCCGTTGCGAAAAGAATATATGAAAGCCAAAAGATTGTCGAGGAAGATTTTTTCATCGAGTGTTCGTTTCAGATTATGAAATTCATATCATAAATAAAAAGTGCACCTGAATACTATATAGTATATGCACATGATTTTTTGGAAATGTATTTTGAAAGTTTTGATTGAATTCAAGGGTTGATGATCGATTTTCTGAGGAACTTTTCAATTTTTTTATTAAGTTTTCCATTCATGGCGTAGTTATTTGTGTTACAATAAACGTTCTTCCTCTTTCCCCGTGACCAGTGGTCCAATTTGCCCTGACGGTTGGACACAAGCGCCTCGAGTGGACAGTTTTTGTTATAAATTGGTAACAAATGCACCAACTGGATATGACCAAGCTGAAGAAGCATGCTCTAAATTGAGCTCGGAAACTGGACATACTACGCATTTGGCTTCGATTGAAGATATTTATGAGGTTAATTTTATTACCTTAGTTAGCTTTTGAATACGGTACTACCGTAACGGTAGATAGCTCCTCATAAAATGTACAATAAATAGATAATTTTAAGCTGATACTGAATCGGTGCAGTTTTCGACTAAAAGCATTTCATGTTCAAATATAGAAAATGAAAATTCTTGGATCAAAAATTAATTTTAAAGTGAAATAAAAATTTACAAGCAATTAATTCCAAAAAATTAAGTTTTTTATGATGACCGGTTTGAAAAGTCTAGAGCCGGCCATTTTTTCACATTTTTTGATAAATCATTTTATACGTTCACAAATGATTTAGTAACTCAATGTTACACTAAATCTTTTAATAAATATCATGCTAAATGTCACACTTAATCTCAGACTCAATCTTACGCTTGAATTCACACTTTATCTCACACGAAATGTCACAATATCTCCCACTCACTCTCACGCATAATCTCACACTCCCTATCACACGCAATCTCACATTCAATGTGACCTTCAGTCTCACACTCAAAATCTCACTCAATCTCTAACTCAATCTCACACTTAATCTCTCGCTAAATCTCACATTTTATCTCACCCTTAACCTCACACTCAATCTCACACTCACGCTCACATTGTGAAAATATTTAAATAATATGAGAGTTTTGTTCAAAATAGTTCAACATAAAATTAAAGTGCTGTCCTGAAGTAAGCAAATTTCGAAACCATAAATTCAGCACAAATTTTTTTACAATTTAACATAGGATATTTAAAATATTGTTCTAGGATAATTTCATCGCATCTCTTTTCTATTCAAAAGAAACGAATTTTGATCCATTTCTTGGAAGTTCAAAACCATCTGTTTGGATTGGTCTCACCGGAAGTAAAATCAGCAGTACTTCCGGTACAAATATAAAATGGAAATGGGAAGATGGATTCCCAACAGGTAAAATATTTCACGTTTCGTGCATCGAATTAAATTACTTTCAGCCTACACAAGATGGGGAAAGAATGAACCATTGATAGAAAATGTTCCAAATGATCCATCAAAAACCTGCATTTATACCAGTTATGGTGAGTTAACGATTTTAGCATATACAGTAGACTTATAAATTGAAGTAGACATATAAATTAAAGTAAAATTTCGTTAATGTACTACATTTAGTTTATATTTTGTGAATTTTAAATATTTTTTGCAAATATACAAAAATATTCACCGAAAACCTAAAGGTCGGTATTTTAAAATTGCACTTTTAGAAAATATCTATTCCTTGATACAAAAACAATTTAAAAATCAACATTGGCAGAAACGGCCACTCAATCAACCTTTCATAACATTTGAACTTGAAATCTCCCAAAAATTTCGTCAATAAATTTTATATCATTTTTGAATAATTTAAGTTAAAAGGTGAGCTTATTAATTTTTTCATTGGATTGGCTTTTATATCCATTTTATTCGTTTCATACTAAACGATAGAAAAAATCTGGGATGAAAATGGCCTAGAAGTCATCCCTCTCGGACACCTGATATCAATTTTCTCTGTGCGGCACAGACTGTGCCTTTATCGGATGAAAATAGTTTTAACTAGTAATTTCGAATTTCCTTAATTTTAAAATGTTTTTTAATTTTATTTTTTACTCTCAGCCGCTCGTGAGGCTGTGCAGAGCCAGATCGACTTTAAACTGGTTTTCTGACCCTTCTAAATACTGAGATCATCGTCGACCAAGTAAACGATCCAATTTTTTGACAAATATTATTTGTGCTTTTGTTTGAGAATTCCAGTACTTTTTTTTCGTAAAAAATATCAAATTTCGCCAAAACATACTTGAGCCTATCTACAAAAAATAAGACTTTTCTTTCACTACAGTATAGTCGAATCTGCTCCGGAACGTAAAATATCGAATAGGGGCCTATACAAAATTAATGTTGTTGAGTCTTCAAGTCTCTTGAGTGCGCTTCGCGCTGATTGGCCATCTAATTATGCTTCACTTTAGGCTTAATACGTCTTATGTTTTCATCGTTCCAATAATAAGACCGAGGACTTAATTGGGTAGGTCCCTAAAAGAAGACCCATAGATAATTGGAATTTAATAATCTGGCTCCACAGAGCCGAACGGCCGGCTGGGCCATCTTTAACTGCGGTCTTACCCGAGTGAAGCTTCTCTTCAATGTTTAATATTTTTGATATATGTAGAATATTTAGTTTGTTCTAATATATTTTTCTTATTTCGTATTTTTTCATAACTTTTTTAGATGGAAGTTGGTATACAGATAAAAGCTGTAATATGGCTCATTCTTATGTGTGTAAATCAAATATCGCAGAGATTGATCCAACTTATGATGTAAAAGATGATCGTGGAGCTCTGTTGGATTGTCCATTAGACTGGCATCAAACTGGTGGTTCAGTTTAGGGTTCAAACTTAAAAAAAATAAATATTCTAGAATGTCGAAAATTGAAATAATTTAATTAATTTTTTGATGTTCGTTTTAACACGTTTAGCCAAAAAATACTCTTTATTATGCTTTGACACTCACAATCTTTTTGAACCTTCGCTTTTTGACGTTTTTGATCTTTTCACTGGATGGAATCCGGTTCCTAATCGCATTCGGGGAGCAAATTCAATTAAAAAAACAGCTATTGATTTTTTTGTTCATAAATTTATAAAATGTTTTTGTCGAATTTTTTCTTCGTCTGCAAAAATTTGTTAAAAATACAATTTCAAAATTTTACCCACTTTACAGATGAGCAAACTGGACATCATTGTATGAAAGCATTCAAAGAAGAAGTTTCTTGGTTTGAAGCAAATAACCGATGTTTATTAGCAGCTGGAGGCCATTTGGTTTCTATTCATTCTTCGGAATTTGATCAAAGAGTAAATATGTATTCATTAGTAAAATATCATTTTTTCAAGTATTTTTGTCAGACACTTTTTTAGGTTCATAATTGTTGCTTAATAAAAAAAATTTGAAAAATTAATAGTTTGATTTTTAGGTACGAAGTTTGGCATCGACTGAATTTGCGTCAAAAGATTTCTGGATTGGTATGACTCGTTCTTCGGACGGGTCAATGAGTTGGGTAGATGGCTCACCAAGCTAGAGATCATATTTTATATAATCTGAAAATATGCCCTTTTTCGTCTTTATAGAGAAATTTCCCAACTTTAAGAAGTTGCAGAGGCTAACAGAGCTCGGAATAAAATTAAATTGCATTTGATGCAGGGATGGAGATAGACGAAGTTGGAATCATCCCCGAGGATGAGATAGGGATGGAAACAGAGGGAATGGTTATCCCATATCTATCCCTTTTTATCCTCATTCCATCCCCTCCCATCTCTTTTTTGAGTGGTAATTTTCGTCATAAAATTATAAAAAATGTTTCTTGAGTAGTTTTTAAGGTGGAGAATGACTCAAGAGCAGTTTGTTATTTTTAAGGGCGAGATTTGTTCTAGGTCAGTGATTACAGTAGGGTATCTGACCTAAAGTCGGTAATCATAAAGGGGTAACCGGAAATCTGGCATTAAAAATCTGACTTAAAAGAGTCTACTACCCTTTTACTTGCAAACTATGTTGATGATATTTATATGATCTTTGAATAAAGTACCTATTATAATTGGGCACCAGGAGAACCATCAGTAGAGTGGGAGGGTAACGCTGAAGAGTGTGTTGAAATATGGAATGGTGGAACATGGAATGATTTCACCTGCAGTTCAAAAAGACCATTTGTCTGTAAAACAACTAGACCAATGGTTTGTTTTAAAAAATATTAACTCTTAGCCGCCCGTACGGCTGCGCACAGCCGTATCGACTTTAAACGGTTTTTCGACCCTTATACATAATGGGATCATCGTCGATCAAGTGAACGCTCAAACTTTATGCCAAAAATTATTTGTGCGGTTTTTTGGGAATAACAGTACTTAATTACAGGATTTTTTTTCCCAGAAAAATTTCAAATCTCTCCAAAACATATTTGAAGCTAATCTACAGAAAAAAATAAGACTTCTCTTTCATTGCGGTAAAGTCGAATCTGCTATCCAAAATTTATTTTGTTGAGTCTTCAAGTCTCCAGAGTGCGCACTGTGCGCTTCGGGCTGATTGACCAACGAATCACGCAGCGTGATTCACGCTTCACTTCAGGCTTAATACCTCATTCTTTCATCGTTCAAATAATAAAGTTTATTTTTAAGTTTTGAACAATGTTTTTAATCATTAGCGAGATAATTTTTTGAATTTTCACACCGGAGACTGAATTAGGTAGGTCCCTTAAAACCCATAGATGATTGGTATTTAATAATCTGGCTCCACAGAACCAGCTGATCAATCTTTAACTGGGGTCTCACCCGAGTTAATTTCTTTTTAATTTAGGAAAATTGTCTCGATATACCAAATGACGAAAAAAAACAATGTGGATACGCTGGAATAACTGCGTATGAATGTGAAAGTACTTTGAAATGTTGCTACAATGGTGGTGATGTTTTTGGGGTATCATGTTATCAACCTAAAGGACGAGGGTATGTAAAAAATATTTAAAACTGAACGATGTGACATAAGTTATGCAGAAATTGAAAAATCTCACAAAATCTTTCTGTGATAATATTAGATCGGTTATGCTGCATAACTTATGCATGAACAATGCAGATTGGTCGAAAAGTGTTACTAAAAAAATATGATTTCATGTACTGGCCAAAACTGAAACGGTATTTGTCGCCTATTACATGTTGTCAGAGAGAAATAGCATGTCTACGTTCAAATAAGGACGTTGGTGAACTGGCTTCACTCACACTCTAAATTTGATTAATCAAAATATAAATTGGCAAAAAATTT
>SCLH01000357.1:843019-853181 GCA_004367855.1 Oikopleura vanhoeffeni
CCTGGCTCACACGGCGTGTAACCTGTTGAACTTGGGGAATCCGGCCTCACGGTGGAACAAGTCAAATTGAGGGTAAACATCTGCCCATGGAGATTCTCCGTGTATGTGTTAGATTCAATCCACAAAAAACGTTTCTTGATATGGATTCTGCCAGGGCCCTTAGTTCGAAACAGATTGGGTGCATATTTGAAATTGACAAATAACCAATCGCGATACTAGTATTCAATAAAACCCCTGGGTTACACATTAGGAGATTTTCATAGGTCAGATCTTGAGCAGACGCCAGCCAATAAAAATGTGGATGTTCCCGCCATTTTTTAAATTAAACGGGAATGTCGGTTCAAACGCCCTAATTCATTATCAGTCTATTGTTTTCAAGCTTGGGCATATAAGTGAATAAGTTTGTTGTTATGTCTTAATTAGTACTGAACACTATCAAACTATTTACGAGGTCAATCAACCGAAAGTTGTTTTTTCTCGAAAATAGTCGGAAAATTTCAGAATGGCTGTAGAAATTGAAGGCATGCAAAAAAACAAGGCCATTAAGGGGGATGTTCCCCAGCAATACCAACATTCTTACACCCCAACCCCTAAGGCAAATTCAATTTTAGCAGTTTTTCCGGTGACTTTTTTATCCAGTCCGGGATTATAAATTAACAACTAGACACACAAAAAATATGCACGCTCGAAAAGTATGTTAGCGACTGGCGAAAAATTTGAAATACCATGTCCTTGTATGAACACAAAAAGTTAGATTTTTTGCCTTCTGACAAAGTGATTGGTGCATGGTGTTCTTAATCTTTAGCAACACAAGTGGGAATTAAAATTTTTTCGGACTCGAATAGTCATTCCAATAATAGGACATTCACTAGACCATCACAGGCTCACTCGGTGAAATTGCAAGGTATTTAAATCAAAAGAGTTTTTAAAAAAATATCTAAAAAAACCGAGAGAATTTTTTGGGGATTTTAAGATTTCAATGTTTCAATTGTCAACTTTTTAGACACGAAATAACTCTTCGTTGACCTCCCGATTATCAATTAATCGTAACAAATGAGTTCATTTGAGACCAGAAGGGAAACTCAAAAAATTTGTTCAAGCGTGGTCAAGCCAAATAATTTTTATTCAAACTTCATAGCTAAACCTATGTTGCCTTTAATCTCTACTGTATCCACATATCGCTGCTCTCTCCTTCGCAACACACCAACGTATGTTTCTTGATCCACATACACAGCGGACTCCTCTTCAGCTTGACAAGATACATCTCCTTATATCAACTCCACAATGCACCCTATGGGGTCTCTCGCTCGATCCCGCCTAGTTCCTCGTGTTCGGTGCGACTATCTAGTCAATGATACAGCATAACCGGCCGTACGCTATCCACTATTTTCGTCCTCCTTTCCTTTTCTTCCGCCTTTGATCGACCATCATCCCGTTATACCCGCTTTCCCTGTGCATATCACCTCTACATTCCAGCACTCCTCTTGACGGCATGTAGATTTATCTGTCTTCATGTTTACTGTGTCCTAGCATTTGGATATCTGCTGATCTTCGCGTGAATTACCCGGTGCCTAGAACTCCATCAGACTTCGCTACGTCTCATTTGTATTGACTGTTCATAACTACATCTCCTTCTCATGTGCCTTACATACGCTAACTAGTCCTGATGCATATACTCGCTGCATGGTGGAGACATCTCCGACTTCTCAGTGGCTCTCGTGATTCTGTGTGCGGTGCTATAGGTGCTGACATCTCTGTTAATGGCATCTGCGACACCTCTTACGAGCATCAATTAGTTGGCTTACTTGTTTCTGCCTTATTATCTGTCGCGCTCGAACCGAGCAATAACATGTGCAATTCTTACTGGCTCTAGTGCTCTATGACAACAACTATATCTCGTTCGCCCCTACTTTTTTCTACGAGCTCCAGCATTTTTGAGTCGTCCGAACTCTGTACTCTCGTCTATGTGATCAGTCGTAATAATTCTTTCAAAAAAAATCAAAGCATTAATTGAAAATTTTCCGCATTTTTTTGTGTTCCAAAATTTTTTCTGATCGGTTTTTTTTAAATCTGATGATAAAAACTAAAAAAAATAGCACTTTTAACTTTTTTCATATGCATGTCTACATATTTTCTGACTGCTGTTTGAAAATTCATAATATGTTTATTTTGTCATTTTTTGTCGACTTTTTTTAGAAAATTTTTTGCAAAATTTTATGTGCACGAATTCGGAGTCCAAACTTTTTTATTTAGTGCAGTTTTTCTTGAACATCTCCATGCTTAAAATCAAGGCAGAATCAAAATATTAAATGTTTATGGTATCTACTTTAAATATCCGAGTATGTCAACTAATGATTGGTCGTGCGATTATCTCATTTCTAAAACTATCGAATGGAAATATTTATAGGACTCGGCCTGTATCAATCGATAAGTGCCATTGTTGGCACTAAATATTTACCAAGAATATTTTAGTCTGGGCTCAAAAATTTCAAATAATGAACTTCGTGAGGTGTTCATAGCGTGCTCTTATCTTTCCGATTAGCATAGATAAAATTTTTTATTATCCAGAAATGGCCAATTGTAAGGCCAATTTCTATTCTTCAAGAAAAAGTTTTATTCTTTTACTTTATGCCATTTTCATACCCATTTTTCATGGGAGAAGTTCTATCATAAAACTTTTCGTTTCAATAAGCAACATCAAAAAACAAGATTTTTCAGCGTCATAACACCAGACAATGTCTGGAAGTCTTTATTAAGCTATCGCTCTTTAAAACAATCATCTGTAGTTGTTAAGTTTGGAGAATGGAATGTTCATGATTGAAAAGTGTTTTTTGATATTTTCCCAGATAATCTTGTTCATGTAAATGAAATTAAAAGATATAAACGTTTGCAAGAATGGACACTTTTATTGAAGATATAAACTAAAAAAATAAATTTTCCAATTTTTTTCTTTCATTTATCGCTCTGAAAAAATGTACCATTCTTCCGGATCGATGCCACCCCCTTAAACATATTCTGAAACTCCATATCATGATGCCCGAGTAACTTTTAAATCTTATTATCTATTCTTTTAACAGGCAAATAAGATTTTTAAGTTACTCGGGCATCATAAATTATGATTCATAATGGATATAGAAGTGAAAAATAAATCAATTGATAACGTCGTTTGAATGCCTACGCGGTTTTCATTTTTAAACGAAATCTTTATTTCTGTCCGGATATCGCCGAGAGTGCCCATGTCGTCGAAAGTTCGCAATATCGCTGAAATTTTTTTCACAAAACTTTTGGCGATATTGCTACTACTTGTAGCATGCCCGCCAATCGACCACCAAGGGTCGATTTTCCACATATACCGGTTTTTGTGAAATTTTATGGCGCGTATTTTGGCATCAATAGTTTTTTTTCAAACATGAATATTTTTGCGAAAAATGATAATATCAAAAATCGCATTTTTTGGTAGAAAAAAATGTGTTTTTTAGTCTTCAGCCAACATTTCTGGGTCCACCCGTTCAAATCTTATTTTGAAAAACTGCTTGGTATTACGGTAATATTACGGTATACTATTACCCCCAAAAATTGTTTTACTGAGTGTGTTTTTTCTGTTTTAGGGGAAACATAAAAAAACTGTCAATAAATCCATCCAGGCGTGAAATTTTTCCCACAGAAACTCACTATAAATTTAGTGTACAGCAAAAAAAATCGATTTTAAGTCACGATGGAAACTCGTAGATTATCAAGTCAGTTGTCCGTAGTTTGCTTCGGTAAGGAGGGTGCTCAAGGCCTTATTTACGTACTTTTCTGCACTTTTATGAGTTTACTACTATGAGATTTCACGGGTTTTTCAGAATTAAATGAGATCAAAAATTTAAGGAGCTAGAAAAAGAGAACGAATTAAAAAACAACAAAAAATAATATTGAATTAACGCAAAATTCTTTGAGAGAATATAATAGACTTCCTATGCTGGGAATTTCAAAATGTACAGTAGAAATATGCAATTCTTTACTTGTTTCGTTATGTGAGTTCAATTTCTGGCGCTAAAGGGTAAAAATAAGTCCAAATGAAATAAAATACCAAAATGTGTATGATAACGTATTCTTTAATCCACCCAGAGGGCACCGACGTTTAACGCAAAATATTCGTCATTTATTCCTATCATGTTGAAGGGGCTAATCTCTGAAAGCCAATCAGAGACGCGTAATTCTTCCACTCTAGAAGCAGGACCCTCTAAGTGGCAGGTACCAAACTCAATCAAATACAAATTCAAAAAAGTTGATTTAGGAAGTTGAATCTTGAAATATGACGTCATTAATGACGCACTCGAAAAAGTTCGTTATAAAAACCTCAAACGCCCACGCAATTTTGGCGATATTGAAACTGGCAGGAATTTTGCTAAAATCGTAAAATTGCGTTGGTTTTTGGGCGATATTGGCAAATTCGGCAATATTTGGCCGGCGAAATCGGTCCTTCCTGTATATATTATATAAATTATATACAACTGTACTTATATATTCTCGATAAAGATATAACAATACACTAAAGGCTTTGTCAAAATAAGTGATTATGATTGGTCTAAACTTCAATCAGTCAGAATCGAGCTTCGGAATTGGTAAAAAATCATAGTAATTGCTAAATTTAACATATTCGGGATGCCTTAATATTTTTAAAAAACTTATTTTAAGTTTTTTGGTAGTCTCGAGTGCAGCCCAGCTCTAGGCCTTATTTAAGTACTTTTCTGCACTCTTTTGAGTTCACTTTTATGAGATTTCACGGGTTTTGCTGAATTTTATGAGAATTAAACGAGCTTAAAAAGAGAAAGAATTTTAATACAACAAAAAATAATATGGAATTTACTCGAAGTTCTTACAGAGGATATAATGGAATTCCTTTACCGAGAATTTCAAAATATAAAGTAGGAATATGCAATTCTTTACTTGTTTCGTTATGTAAGTTAAAATTTTGGCGCTAAAGGGTTGAAATAAGCCAAAATGTAAGATTTTGATCATTTTTCATGTTTTATCGTTTTTTCAATGATGAATAAAAAATGTTAAGTATATGTGCACTCATCATCAAAATACACTGAATACTTAGCCAAAATGACGAATTATGATTGGTTTATATATCGACCAATTAGAATTGAGCTAGGACATCAAAATTGGAAAAAATGATTGAAAACAATTTACTTTTTAAATTTTAGGACAACAAAATTTTCGAATAATTCGGCATTGACCCCCCAAATTTAAATCTTTACTCATCGTAAAATATGAACGATTTTACGGAGAGACAAACAATAAAAGTGACCTTTCATTACCTCCCGTCATAAACCGTACAAGTCGAATTTTGACCAATTTAGGCAAAGATCGGTGAAAAATTTACGAAACTAAATTTTTTATAAAAAAACTTTTTTTTTTATTTCCAATTATCGCATTTCAAATTTAAATTCTTGTACCTTGAGGCTCACTTTCTGATCAGGTGCCTAAAAAATTTATTTTTTTTGTTGCCATTTACCCCCGTAGCTGCTTCAATATTTTTGTTTGTATTTGTGTTCGAATATAATTTATATCTAGGGTTGCCCCTGTTGAAAATTTATTGTTTTAATTTTTGTTTTCTTCATTTACATTGATGTTTTCGATATCAAATATAAATTATTGTTAATTTTTATTACCAGGAACTTTTTCATGCCGAAGAGTTAATAGTTAAAAAAAAACGAAAAATAATGACGTCAAAAAATTGCAAAGGCGGAACCACTATTGCTTATTTTGAAAAAACCGTAATTTTTCTTTAAATTATTTTTTTGAAATAAATTGAAAAAATATTTTTTTTGAAAATCACGAATATTTCCCACTAAAACCTCTAAGGTGTCATTTTTTTGAGTTTTTCTGATTTTTCTGCTTTTTGACAATTTTCACAACAAAAATCAAAGTGGGGTCTTAAAATGATGAATTTGCACATGAACTATTTTGATGGAATCGGATTTAAAATTAAAAATAATGAGAATCCCATGAACAGATTTAACTGCTTTGCACGGTACTTTTCCGATGGAGATTTAAAAAATAGACAGGACATAAAACATAATAACAAATATAAAATAAAAACTGATTATAAAATTATATGATTATAAAATTTTATAGTTTTTTTACGATTGTTGAAACTGATAATGTTTCAGTACATTCAAAAACTACAAAAGTTCATGTATCATTTCAGCGGAATCACCGCTGCCAAAATCGGTGATTTTTTATCACATAAAATTTTTAATCACATAAAATTTCGAAAATCGAAATACCAGAAATATTTATAATCCTAAAACATTAAAACATAAAACATCGTATGAAACGATCCGTATCTATTTTTCGTGTGTAGTTAACTCTGAAACGTGTAATTGAAAATATATATAATTTGTCACATATTATACCGATAAGAAAAAGCGCATACGCCATGATTGTCAATTGTGTCTCTCGCTCATGATTGGCTCGCATTTTGACCATGAGACCCGATTAGAGTGATAATTCCTAAACTAACGAGCTCATTGGTCGATTTGCCTCAAATTCACCTCTTTATTTTATCGCCAGAAGACATTTACTCCTCGGTATGTGAACAAACTTGTATTTCACCCATGCTGGATTTTGAGCGCTTAAAACCATGACAAGAAAACATTTTTGGTTTGACCACTCGGTGGCGCGTTTTTTCATGTCACAAATTTGACCGTTGAAATTTTCTCCAAATATTACTGTTATCGTGAAAGATAATTAAAAAAGGTTCGAAATTATATCATCATTGTTTACGTCTCAACATAGACAGTTATTTGTTCTAACAGATAAGCTGGTTAAATTCCAAATATAATCATATTATTAATATGATGAAATTGATGATTAGAATTTCATCATTAGATTTTGATTAATTTGATGAAATTTAAAGAAGATCAGCAATCAGACTATAACAATATAGAAATAGATTAAGGAATTTCAAAATACCAGTGGGTATCCGGGCGTTTAGAAACCGATGGTCATTTTTTGGCTGGGCGGTAAAATCGCCGCAATGGCGTCAAAGAACTCTCCTGATAAAAAAAACTAATTTTTGTACGATCTAAATCGACAAATACTTGATCGGATCGGCTTTTGATCCGATCAAGTTTTTTTAATCTGCGATCTGATTTAATGTTCGATCCGAACAGGTTTTTTAAAAGTCTTGCCGACCCCTGAGCTAGGATAAAATTCGTTTTTTTTATCTGTGGCAAAAGTTTTTCGATCGCAATCAATCTTTATTTGCATAGCGCGGCGATTTTACCGCCCAGCCAAAAAATGACCATCGGTTTCTAAGTTTCCCGTGGGTATCGACTTTATTGGCACATTATGTGCCGCACATATCGAAAATCCTGCCTAGTCGTAAAAACGTATCACTACGTCACAAATAGAGAAATCCAGTAATTTCATTGGTCACTTCTCGAGAATCCAGTTATTTTATTGGTCACTTTCTATTCTTGTAACGTAGTGATAAATTTTTACGACTATACAGGATTTTTGATATATCCCTTTAACAGTCATATTTATCGTATTTGATAAATATTAAAAATCCCCAAAAAATAAAATTTGCGGATTGTCTGTCCGGGAGTTTGATTCAAAAAATTAGGATTTTTCGTAATAAATTTGCCGAGATTTTTTTTAGCGCTTCAAAGTCAAAACCTTTCTTAAAAAACGCTAGGCTACTTTATTACAAAAAATTCTTATTTTTTTGTGAAAACTACCGGACAGACAATCCGAAAATTTAATTTATTAGGGATTTCTAATATTTTATCAAATACAATAAATATGACTCAAAAATAATCTGCAAGTCAAAAACGATCCTAAATCACTATTATTATTATTACTTATTTATTTGCAGCCATGGTGAGACCGTCTACAATTCTCATTGACCTCAGCAACTCAACATATATCGGTGTGCGATGATATCGATATAGCCTATTGCAAGAGAGTTGATTATTGCGTCAGAATCTAGTAGCAGTTACAGTTTTCAAACAGAAAATAAAGTTTGATAAAAATAACAGAATTGAAAATAATGGTTTTTCAAAAAAACTCAACTTTACTGCTCAATCACCTTTTAGAACTTAATTACGTTTACCATCGGTTATACTTAAATAATTACATCACTTGTGGCGAGCTTTTTGGAATATTGAACTTTTTAGCGAAATCTGAACTTTCATGCAAAGTCAGAAAATTTGGAAAATAAATGGAGCTTTTTTTGGAAATATTGGTAACTTTTTTATAATAAGGATTTTTGATAAATAGGGAACTTTTTTTACAGAAATGCACAGTTCCAAAAAGTCCAATTCTACGAAAAAATCGGGCGTGCTTTCCGTACCCAAATTGGTCTGAATAAAAAAAATAATGCAGACCAATTTGGGTACGGAAAGCACGGGCGTGCTTAGCGTACCCAAATGGGTACACTAGACACCGATTCATTGACTTTTTTGGAACTGGACCCCATGAAAATTTGACCTAAAACATTTTTCATTATCTTCCATTATCATAAGCTCTTTGGTCTCAAAACAAAAAGAATTAATTTATCAAAAGATTAGCCAATAAAAATTATTACCCATTTTCGTCCATCAAGTTGCGAGAGAGTTAACCATTGCGAATGACTTTATTTGTTTTGATTATTGTGGCAAGAATCAGCAGCGGAAACGAATTAAATGAAACATTTTTATTGAAAAAATAAATTTAATTTTAAACCTTCGTGATCATGAATTATTATCGAATGAGAGAAGCGAACAAGAATATTCTCGGTTTTTTTGGTGAGTTAATAAAATACACCCTGAGTTTTCTCGTTTACCGTGTTTTTTTATTCCGGTGGGTAAACAGACGTATAAAATTATACATTATCGATAATTTTTGACGAAAAGCTCTAGAATTCTCTATGTCAGAAACGATTATGTACTCAAAAAGTATTTAACTATTAGTTATTAAATAAGACCAAAAATGACAATAAGTATTGTTTCAGACTTTCCTGATTCAAAGTTCAGTCATCAGGTAATAATGTGCATTTATAATATTTTATAGTATTAAAGCTTGTAAAAGGAATGGGTTTTCCATACTTTTTTTTGCGTAAGTTTAACCCTTGGAGGCTCCGGACTATTTTCAAAACCACCCGTAGATTAAATACCAGAAATTTCAGGTTGCTTCTGAATGATTCACTTTCTAGGAAAATGTTTTTGAAACTGCTGCATTTCCAATTTTTGTCCTGGCGGCTCTGAGTAAATTTTTATTTCTTTAAAAGTGATTTGATAAATTGCGTAGGTTNGGTTATTTCTGAGGAAGTCACTTTTTAGAAAATGAAATTTTCAATCTTTTTCCTTATTAGTTTTTGTTCTGACGTCTCCCATTTCTTCACAATAAAATTGCGTAGGTTGAAGCACAATTTGTAAATGTGACTTTTCTATAGGGTTAATAAAGCTAAAATGTGAATTACATACTATTTAAGTTTAAGTCTATCTTTAATCTCGAGGACTAGAGAACAATAAAGTTGCCAGCACTTTTACTTTTCCCGTAATGAGCGCTCAAAGTCGAGCCGAAAAATCGGCTTCGGAGCCTCCAAGGGTTAAGCCTGATTAAAAGTATGAAATTTAAAGTGAAAAAAACTTGTTAAATATACTTTTTACTTCAGTATAGAATATTGTGCTGATTTCAAAATTAAACTGGTTCAAAATCAAATCAAACGAAATGATATATTTCCAATATACAGTATGCATGATTTTGGTCCGAGAAAGTTTAATTCACGACATTTCAACTCTTTACGCTCATTGCTTAATATGGACTTAAAGTTCTCTGGTGAGTTCAAATGTCGTGAATTAAACTTTCTTGGGCTAAAATGTTGCATACTGTTACAATATTACTGTATATTGGAAATATATCATTTCGTTTGATATTGCTCACAAGTTGTGAGCAATATTAACTCATGAGCCTCGCGAAATCAAATTTTGTGAACAAAGCATGTCTTAGGCTAAATGGTTCCGTACTGTGCGTTTTTTAATTGCTGTTTATATCAAATAAAAAATTCTGATTAATTCGAAAAATTTAATTTGTGCGCTAAATGGAAAAATTTTATTTTTTGAAGGGACATGTTGATGATTTAGTACAACGAAACAATGCGCTATCATTGGTTTCTAGAGAC
>SCLH01000358.1:9325-48439 GCA_004367855.1 Oikopleura vanhoeffeni
CTAAAATTTTGCTGTTCAGCGGCACCTGTGGCCGTTTTTTATAGGTTTGACGGACTTTATTGTTTTCTCTGATATCGCGATATATCGATTCAATCTACTTTTTATTGGTGAAAAATTATCTTTATTTCTGAGGAAAAATTTGTGGTCATTTGATTGATATTATTTCTTTTAACAGTTCGTCTTTTGTGAGAAGTGAAAACGGTTTCTTATTGATATCTTTATTTCAACAGGAAAAACCAAATTTGCTTGATAAAATGATCAAAAACTCATCCAGTGATTGTGTTTTTGATGAAGGTTTCAGTTTCATTTACAATTTTTTTTAAATCTTTTTCAACCCATGTCCAAACTTCTGAGAATGTTGTTTTAGAATGTGCACAAATCATATAAGTTGGCACTAGGATACATAATGAATAATTGACACGTTTTATTTTTTTGATTGACCTTAAAAATTATCACTGTTCAAATTATGAAAATGATCTCTGGGTCAATAAAGTTTAAAAGCACTTGGACAAAAACACGATCTATATCAATTACGGAATTTTCTGGTGGTTTTTACTAGATTATTAGCATTTTTTTTTATATAATTCGGCGTTTGCAAACAACTTATTTGATTTCATTCCTAGAAAGCCCAAACTGAACACAAATATCTTCTTTATAATCAAATAAAAAATTTGGTCAAAATCCGACCATTTTGACCTATTTTTTTTGAAGAAAAATTGATAACTAAACCATTTCAGTAATCTTAGAAAAAACAAAAAAATAGTCTGATGGACCAATTTTTTTATTTTATTCTTTACAAGATATTTGTGCTCAGTTTGAGCTATTTAGGAATGAAGTCGGATAAGTTGTTTGCAAATGCCGACTTATATAGATATTTTGGCTCAAAATCTATTAAAAACGACCAGGAAGTCCCGTAATAGATATAAAAAAAACTTACCGCTAAAAAGCAGAGCAACAATCAAATAAACAGAACAAGCACATCCAAGTGCACCACATGCCTGCAATCTTGAAAAACATCCACCTATAAAATAGTTATTTCAGATCGTTTTTGTTTATTTAATTGGTAATTATTTAACAAAAAGGTCAGTTGAGAAGATTTTCACAATAAATTATCAAGTTAGAAGTGAGAAAATGAATGCATAAAGTCAGTAGCTGACTAAGTAATACTCACTGAGTTTATCCTTAGTCTAACAAAAATGAATCTTTAAAACGATGATGATCTCAATAGCGCGTGTTTGAATCCCCCTGGTGTAGTCTTGGTGATTGTTTTTTTTGTAATAAAAAGTAAAGATGCTTTATATTTGGAGCGCCAAAGTTGATTGGCGCGTTATATAATCCTATCAAACCCCCGGCCAGTAAGGCGGCGTTGAATTCGCCACTGGAAGGATTCAGACACCGTCATTTTCAAGTTTTTTATTAGTGGAAAACTAAATATTTGAAAATTCTTACCGGAAACTGGTCCTAATGGTTCATGGTCCCAATGGTCCAAAAGATGCGGTCCTAATCCAGATTTGCGAAATTGAGACCTTTGATAATCAGCCGCAACAGAATTTCTAGTTATACCATCGCTACTAAACCCAAAAGCCCTTATGCAACATAAACAAATTTTCGGAAAACATAAGCCAAATACAAATGAAATCAACGCCCAGTGAATGCAGTCCATTCTTGAATATCTGAAGTAAGAAAAAATATAATTATTAAGCCTTCACTAACACCAACTCTTCCAGTTAATGCAGTTCATTGTTTGTATCTTGAGAACACGAAAATTTATTTATTTAACATAAGACGATATTGTTGTTATCTCAAATAAATGAAATTGATTAATGTGAAATTTCACTAGACGAGTGTTCAGAAACGCAAAAGCGTTTTTGAAATTTTTTATCATTAAACTTGAAATAATTCTTGAGTTTTATTTTGAAAATTCCGAGCTGAATGATTGACAATTTCAAAAACAGTTTTGCATTTTTGGATACTTACCGGCTGAAATTTTGAATGTTTTCTTGCATAAATCATTTTTATTCATAATTTTCTGGAACAAATCAAGAAATTAACTGCCCTAGACAAAAAACTGTCAGTCCTACTTTAACAAAGACCTTACTCAGGTTTATACATTAGTTCAGTACTTTGGTTATAATAAAGTTTATTTGAATGCTAGCAATTAAAGCAAAGTATCTTTCTGATTTTTTCTTGTGAAAAATATTTACCTCCCGAAGCATATAAAAATAAGTTCTGCGGAGGAATAATAGTTTTTCAGGAGGTTATTCTTTGAGCGTTGTTTACAGAGAACTCTTATGAGATAAACCTTAGATTTTTCCTTTATGATCAAGTTGCAGAGGTAAATTTTCGAAAAAAAAATTTCATATTCTAGAAATTGTGTTAAATTCTAGAAAAAAACGTTTGAAAAGCAAGGTTAATTAAATCACGTGATACTTCCTCGTGGTTGACTCCAGGAAATGTATGTTTATCTGAATAACTGCGCAGTGCTCTGTGTAACTCATTACTTTTGTCTGATTGACTATATCTGTTGGAAATCCAAAAATATTTTTAAATAAGTTCAAAATATTTATTGAAAAATCACGTTTTTTCGGAAAAAATTGTTAGTTTTTCGATTGAATGAAATTATTTGATTATTATTACAATATTGAGGCAAGCATGGTATAAGAGTACCACTCTGGCATGATTTTCACAAATTATATATTTTTTCAAAACATATCATTTTATCTATAGTTATATCAAAATAAGATATTTTGAAATTTCAATCCCAACAAAATATATTTGCTTCAGATATGTCCAGAAGGCTATTTTTTCTTGCAAATTGTACTCAAAACACATTCCTAAAAACTGACCAATTTGAAATTTTAATTCGAACTTTGGATCGAAACGTATTTCTTCGGAAGTAAAACTTAAGCGAAAAATCACCTCTCCATCGATTTGTCATTAAATTTGAACCTAGCATCCGAAAAAAATTTAGGAAATATTTTTAGATTGACATTGTTAAATTTGAGAATGTATCATAAGGAGAACTTTCTGCGATCATTTTTCCATCATTTCTGGCTGATTTAAAGTGGCTTTAGCCTTTCAAAAGGCTTTATGCCTAGGAGGGTTAAAGAACCGACATTGTAGAAAATTGTACGTTCAAATGATACAACTTTGGCTATAGATACCAAAAAATCTTGAAATCGTCCAATTTTAAGAGTAAATAGTCATTCGTAAAAAATCCAAAATTTCATCTTTTAAAACACAGCATGTCACGCTTTTTCTCCCGTTTTTTCATTTTTGCATTATTCACTATCCGCAAATCAAATCATTCAAACTTGTGAAGTACCTACGTTTTGACGAGATTAAACCCCTTTGATTGGCGGATAGCGAATTATGCAAAAATAAAAACGGAAGGTAAAAAGTGACATGCTGTATATATAGACAATATTTTAAAAGTTCTTTTTGCGCCAAATTTCAATATGACACGATACAAAAACTGCTAATTTTTGTCAGTTTAGATACACCCCCGCCATATACCCTCTTAATTGCACTATTTCAATAAAAAAAGAGTTTTAACCCGTGTGAGCACAGCACCTTTATAAAGGTGTTTGCATATTTTAAATCATCTAAAATATGAAAAAAAACATCGTAGAATTGTCTCCTTCGAAAACAATATAAAGAATTAAGCAAGGATTGCAAAAAAGTGATTTATTTTATTTTTGGAAATTTTGTTCAAATTTTACGGAGGGTTGATTTTTTGAGATTTTTTTCCAATCTTTTACCTCTAAAAAAATTAAATGCGACCTATTGCGTCATTTAAAATTTGAAAATAGCCAGTTTTTAGGAAAGTGTTTTGTCCATGGATGACACTCAAAACAAAGATTAATTGGTATACAGGAACAGATATTTTTCTTCAAAAGTGATATTTCAAAATTTTTAATTTTAAGTATTTCACGAAAATATTTTGATTATTTAAAAATTAATTCAAGCAATTAAATATTGTCCACAGAGTCACTTGATTAGTATATCGACCCAGAAATAATATCAGAAGTGTACTGATCTGCTTTTATAGAGGAAAATAACCATTTTTTATGAATAATTGTGATTTTTTCATCAAAATTTTAAACCTATTTAAAAATAATATTTTGATTGATTATATATAAATCAAATCAGAAAAAACGATGACATAGGTCAGATCCTTGTGCATCGATTCCAATACCAAAATAATTTGTGAACACCACTGTGAGCTTGTATCACGTGATATGCTGTACCTTGTTCTTATCAGTAAATTTTCTAGAACTAAAAATCAAAATTCTAAAATATCAAATGTCGTATGCAAAAAAATATCGTTTGAACTTCCTTATGCAAAAAAAATTGAAACCTTAACTACCTTTGGCTTTCTGTAATACGCGCTTGAACAGTCACCTTTATAAAGGCTTCGGTGCCTTGGCGGAACTTTTTTTTCTGTGCTCACACGGGTTAAGCCGTGAACTTATCATCAACATAAACTCATAAAATATTGTGTTTCTCGATGAAATTTAACACCGACAAATATGGCGAGCAGGATCTCCTAAAAAAAATCTTTTGATATTTAAAAATCTTAATTTTAAACAACTAAATATTTTTTCATCTTAAACAGATATATCTGGCAGAAACAATGAAAATAAGCCCCAATTTTGTCTACAAACTTAATTAAGCGACCAGATTTCAAAAAAGGAAAAAAAAGTTGGTTCTGTTTACTTTTTCTTCATTTCTGATTTTTAAGGAAAACTGTTACTGAGCGACACACATTTCTGATATTTGTGGTTCGTTTTATTTCCCAAATTGGGTACAAAGCACTCAATTCTGTGCCACCAATAACCACTATAATTGTATCTCTTATCACAGTGAATTTTTGTCATCAAGTATCACTATATTATGTCTGTCAGCTTTGCTGATATCAACAAAAATTTCTAAATTATTAATTTGTAAGATTAACTGCCAAATAATCATAAAAAAGATATTATTTAAGCGATATTATGAATAGTGAGTCAAGATCATATAAACTGATTTTTACGATTGCCAAAGTACAAAAGGAGTCCTTATTATAAACTCTAAGAATTTGGTCAGACATACGATTGCTATAAATTAAAATGCTGGAAAAACTGTATTGCACATGCTTTGGAAATGTTTCAAGGAAGGCGGAACGGGGTGTCCCTATCGAGAACCTTTTTTAATGGGGATTTCAAATGGCCAGATGATCTTCATATTTTAGAACAAAAAGCTTAAGAAAAATGACCCTGCAAATTAAACAATCGTCGCGGGAGGTAAACAGGAANTGATTTGCTGCAAAATTTGAAGTTATAAACCAGAGCAAGGAAACAAAACGAGGACATATTTGAATAAAATAAAAAGCGATATTCTTTATGTTTCCATCGCGTGATTCCAAAAAAATAAGTTTCAAAATTTTTGAACAAGAAATAAGGAAATTTTTCAAAATATTTCTAATTATTTTTGATCAAAATTCACTGAACCATGTCATATGGTTTTTCAAAGAACATATAAAAAATATGTGGTCATCTGGTCGAAAAGTTAAAGTAGCCATTTTGTAGAGTTTTTTTCGTTGATTTGAAACAAATATTGAAAAAAAAATTTGAACGAATAATAATGCATTTTTACATTATGTTTGGAACCTTTATCGAAAATTTCTCTTAATTTTTCGAATTCGAAAAATTAAATTCGAACTCAAAATTTTCTTAAGAAGCCATAATGCGAAAATTCGCTAACTACAAAAGTTGCCTGGATTATGAATCATTGTGATGGTATATTGAGAAGAATATATCAATCCAGTGAAAAGTTTTTCATCAAGAGCCCATATCGGTATCTGTCAAAATGCACCGACCCCCTTAAACAAACAACGCGAATTTCAAGAAAATGTCCCAGATGGAACTTGTATCCCCTATTCACACTTTTGTGAATATTCCGGTCCTGCTACTTCAAAACACACTACGTTTCCTAATCAGGGCCGGGATATTCACAAAAGTGTGAGTAGAGGGTAAAGTAAAGAATTAAAATTTAAACTCTCTAAGGAACTTTAGTATTTTTTTCAGGGGAGGAATTTAATGTACCAGCAAATTTACCTGCTGTTGTGTGCGTATAAGGACGATATCGACACTTAGAGACAATATTCCATTTTTAGGTAATTTTACGGTGAAAGGGAATAAAAAAATTCAGATTTTACAGTTCAAGCAACACCTGTGTTTATGAATCATCTTTGGTCAAAATAAATTTTTTTTATTGATAAATGACGAAAATTTCAATTTTCTGAAAAATAAGAATGGTATGGATTCCATAATTTGAACTCAGTTGCTAATGTTCACCTATGCGCATTTTAACTATGCGTTTACTTTTACTCACATAGCTTTCTCAAGAAAGCATTCACAATTAAAATAATATACGGTATATATAAAATATACACAGTCAGAAGTTACAGAGAAATCGGGTTTATTATTTGAACCTTATTTGTAGTTTTTTTCTTGTTATTCAAATTTGATTATATATCCTCCTTTCACACTTTGGTTAAGATCCCGGCCCGTGTCACACGGGCGATGTGTTAACTAGCTGGCCGAACTTACTCACTCACATACCATTTTGCACTACGTTACCACACAGGGCCGGGATCTTAACCAAAGTATGAAAGAGGGATATAGAGGGAGGCCCAATATCGCCGAAGAAAACCTTCGCAATTTCTCGAATTTTCATTTTAAAATTAAACATTAAACTTTTGGCGCCAAAAATGACAATATAGCCGCAAGTTCCAATATCGGCGATATTATATCGCCGAAATTCGATTACTATCGATTAATTGACTAAAAACGCTTTTTTTATCAAAAATTTAACGTCAATCAGTGAAAACGACTTGACAAAGGATTTGCACGGATAAACGTCAACGAATATGAAATATAATCGCTGTCTTTCACCTGATTTACGTTTCAAATTGATTATCGCAGTCAAGTTAAAATTCCGATAAAAATCTGACTATCTCGCAATTATAAATGAGTTTTATTTAAGTATTTATACATTTTTTAAAGGGGGGAGGGGCGTTGTGGAGAACATAAAATTGAGATTCAAAGAGATCTCATGTAGATAAGAATAAGAATCACAAGAATCACACCAAAAACTGGCATGAAAATAATTCAAAATCACAGTCTGAGCCCAATTTCAGACATTTTAAATTTATTCTGTCAGCAGATGAGATGTTAAATACGGATAAAGCGCACATTGATGAACCATATTTATTTTTTTAACGTCACCGCATGATTTAGTCTGTAAGACTTTTCAAAGGGTATTCTAATCCCAAAATGTCAATTTATATCAGCCTTAAAAAATCGCGGTTTTACAAGCATGAACCTGCAAAGCCTTTACTTTATATGCGATTTTGGTTATTATTTTATAACTGTAAGCAGTGAAACGCTATTTTGAAATTGATGAGAAAATTGTTTCGTAAATATTTTTAAATTCAGAAATTCGCACAAAACAAGAGAATGGGCTAATTTGAGAACCCTCATAATTTGAATGTTATCCTTAAGATTTTGGTGTAGTTTCATGACGACCACTTCCTTAATTATAAACCTGCTATTAAAGAAGATGAAACACTGAAAATTCACTGTCAGAAAAATGAATTTCTGGGAATCGACACGATTTTTATGGAACTTTATTCGTTATAATAAAAGGTTGTCAAGAAAAATAAGTCTTGAGTGGCTCAAGATCAGCTTGCAAATACCACTTTATTGATAAAATAGTATAAGAACAAAATAGAATTTATGGTATAAGGACGATTGATAGTTTAAGAGCGTATATGTATAAGTTATACATTTTTGCTCTCATACTTTAAATTTCCATTATACTTTGTTTTCGAGACGTGAAAGATAAATTGTTCATGAGCTACTGCCAAATACAGCAGAAAATCTAAGGTTGTTTGAGTTCACACACAAATAACCCTTTTTTGATGATTCTCTGAATCTTACATAATATCACTTTTTGGTTAGAATGCGTAGCCACAACGTTTAAATCACACGTTATAAGAAGTAGTGGCTACGCATTCTAACCAAAAAGTGATAAAGGGATATATCAGACATGAAGTTGTTTAAAAAGTTTTATACGGGGGGAAGGCAATATCGTCGAAAGTTTTTCGACAAACAATTTCGTAAAATAAAAATTCAGGATTGTATTCTGCTCCTTATTATTATTGCTCTTTATTGTATTTCTTGTCTACTTACATCTGCAGGAAAGAAAAGTTGAGGTATTATTGAGCAATTCAACTTAGTTCCTTGTTGCAAGATTCCCTTGGAAATAGTTAATTTTCGAGTATACTAAAATGCATTTAAAATTTTGACTTCCTCATAGACGGAACAAAATTTTCATCATTCTCATGAAAAAAAATTATGTAAAAATGTTCAAAATTTAGATTTTGCAGCGAAAATTACTTTCTAAAAATTTCAAATATTTACTGTTACAATTGAAGAAGTTAGTTTCTTGGAATAATAAGCTTGGTTGACGAACCAAGTTTTAAAAAATTCCTTAATAGTGCAGGGTATTGAAATTCTGATCACTCCCAATTTTACAAAAACCTTTGGAACTATTCATAATTCTCACTATCTTATCAAAAGTTAAATAATAATAAAATTTAAGTATTTAGCCTTAAAAAATCTTTGGACTTCAAACATCAACTTTGAAAACTTAATTTGCATTTAATATACCTTTATCACACTTTTGTTAATATCCCGGCCCAGATTAGCAAACAAAGAGTGTTTTTAAGTAATAGGGCCGGGATATTTACAAAAGTGTGATAAAGGGATATGCATAATTTTTATTTCAATAGGAAATTGGACATAAAACATATTTTTTACTCAATCAAGACCATCCTCTAATTGGCGAATCATCAATTATGGTTCTGGGGTTAGGCATTCCGATGAGCATACTTTTTCTAATGATTATTGCTGGATTCATCAACTGGGAAGATCGGGAGTTCCCTCGAGAGGTATTTAAAACTAATTTGAGAAGTCATTCGACCAATACTGAGAAGTCTTTTGAGTGATACTGTAATTATTACAGTGTAATTACAGTGTAATTATTACAGTGTAATTACAGTGTAATTATTACAGTGTGATACTGTGAAAGTATGCATTGCGTGTCGACATGGGTTCAAATTTTCAAATGAACTGTTTTGGCTAAATTTTATTAGATCAATCCACAAAGTATTTCTATTAGTCCATTTACGACCAAACTTAAAGCTTTTATTAGTTTCTTTGACTGTATGGGTCCTCTCCACCAAATTTAATGATATAAATGACAAAACAAATTCGACCCGCCTGGTGGTCAGAAAATTACTCTAGAAAACTAGTTTTCTTGGCTACAAACTTGATTCAGCAACAATCTCATACAGGCTTGTAAAAGAAAAGGAAAGGGAACGGAAATTCATATATCCTGTACCGAATACAGTGTATCAAAATTGCCGCGATAGGAATACAAACCAAATGTGTGTAGTATTCAGTGTATTGGTTAGCTTACTCACGTGACGCACCTGCCTCATTTCAAGAAATGGTGAGGTCCTCCCACCCCCTAATATAGCTAACCAACACAGTGAATACTACACACATTTGGTTTGTATTCCTACCGCGGCAATTTTGATTCACTGTATTCGGTACAGGGTATGATAAGAGAGGGGAGGAAAGGGGAACAAAAACCGAGGGAAACAGATATAAAAAAGAGAGTGAAATTAGGAATTCATAAAATAAGCATGCTCATATTTTCGTGTTCAATTATCTCGTCAATCACGAGTCGTGATGATTTTGTTTCATCTTACTTGTTCGGCGTCGATTGTTTGCTAGAATCAAGAGTTTTAATGAAATAAAACAATTGTTTATTATTTTTTGAATTTTTCTGACTCGAGAATTTGCGATCGAAACTTTATAGAAACAGAAGCATATATAGAATTTAGGATAAAAAAACAATATAAAACTACTTAAAAACTATTTTATAGCTATCCGAAACCGTCATGCAAAGATCAGCTTATCGCAGACTACCAAACCTTGTGAACGTGGAAGAAAGTGAATAATGATAATTGAAACGAAAAAAATATATGTTTGAATTAATAAGAGCCATATTATTCGCCTCTTTTGATTATTTCACTGTTCATAGTTTAGTTGATAATAAAAATGAAACTTGTGGTTTGAGGAAACTGTCCCCTCAAAAAGTTGTCTAAAATTGTGTTTACTTAGTAATACTAAACTGGTCTAAAACAAAAGTCTGGTGAGGGTGGTCTCACGGTCATCCGATAATAAGTTATTCCACTGGAGGCCGTCAAAGTGATGAATGTAAGTGATTTTTATTTATAAAAAGATTTTACAGTTTATTCTAGATTTTTTTATTCTATATTAAAGTTGAACTTATCATTTTGAACAATTATTTTCAATTCAGTCCTGCAAAATTTGCTTTATACATCTTACTAGTATATTGCATGTAATTTATTTAAAACCACCAGTCAAAAATCCAACGTAGTCAACAAATAATTTCCGAAGAAACCGCTGAAGAGCAAAAATTATTTGTTTGAGGCCAATTTAGTATTAAACAGGTAGAAGCCCAATATTGCCGAAAGTTTATGCCGTAAAATTATGACGATACTGAGCATTTCGGCGATATTGGCTTTTTTGGCGATAAGAGCGAGATTAAAAGTGTTTTCGATTTTATTTGGAGTTTGACAATAATCAAAATGATGTGAATCACCAAAATGCTTATAATTTATCACTTCACCGAACACAATCAAGCTAAAATTTCAAAAAATAGATTTTGGATTCCAAAATTTGGATATTGAATCTCGAAAATGACGTCATTCTGGACAAACTGAAAGTTATTTGTAATGAAAAATCTCAAACGTCCACACATTTTCCGTGATATTGGAAGTTCCGGCGATATGGGCACTGGTAAGATTTCAGCTAAAAATTGTCAATTTGCGTGGGTTTTTAAGGCGATTTAGACAAATTTAAATGAAGTTCACTATACTTATCTTCACTATCAAAACAAATCCCATTTACGACCTTTTAAGATTTAACTTTGACCTTCTGAGTAAACATATTGCCTTCGAATATTAAATATTGAAGTATATTTAAATGATGATCTTGATTATACAAAGTTTAATCTTAACAGAATTCTTTCAAGTTTCGAAAAAGTGAACCTAAAGTCAGCCTTAAAAGATGATATATTTGTAAATGAAACCAAAAAAATCATTCCAGAATGAGCCAAGAGAATTCAGTCAGAAATCGAATTTGTAATAATAAAAGGTTTTACATCAATTTTGCCACGTCAATGATTATAAAATTTTGCATGATACAAAATTTTTCTTATAATTTTTAAGCATTATTTCATTATAAGGCGTTATAGTCTATAACTTATAGACTTGATGGGTCAAGTCAAACGCGATTCGAGTTTTCAAATTTAAGTTTGGTTGAAATGACAAAAAATATATATTTTTCGACTAAATATTATATTATTATTATATTATATTAATTGATTCCAAAAATAAGAAACATTTTTTATGAAATTTTCGAATTTTGACTGAAAATTAAGTATATCGTTTTGAGCATCGAAAAATTGGTAAATCAGCCGAAATTTTCATTCCGCTGTAAGGTACCATAATTCCGGGAATGATGGAAAGACAAGCTGGGGCTCGGACCCGGGCTCTATCGTCATGATTCTAACGTGCTTACCAAATACACCACGTTTCCCGATATTTCTAGTCGGACATTTCGCATATCCTTTTCCAAACGGAACTTCATCTCAAAAACGATTACTATCTCTATAGCGCGCGTTAGAATCCCACTGATGTTGTCTAAGTAATTGCTTGAGTGATTACAGTGTAATCATTACACACCGATAAAATATAGCGGTCCCATTATAAAGACCCTTGCCTATAATCATACTCAAGACATTCAGTAAGACAACATGAGTGGGATTCGAACACGCGCTATAGAGTATATAATAAAGTAGATATAGTAAACGTTTTTGACATGGAGTTCCGTTGGGAAAGGGATATGGCGCGAACAAGTCGCTCGACTAATCGCTCCTTACACCGTCAAGTGTTCAGACTTTTCCGAATATCATCTAAAATTTCAAAAAGCTACTAGAGATTAAATTTTCTCGGAAAATACGTCTGAAAAAGTCTGAAAAAGACTTAAATCACCTTTAGTTCTCCAGCAATATTCAACGAAAAATTCCTTTGGAATAGGCAACGTTCTGACCCCAGCTTTCACATTTTGAATATTTCTTTGACAAAGGAATTAAATTTTCTTGCAAAATAATAATTCAGATTTGTGATATGTTTCTTTTTATTTATTATTTTGATTGCTTTCATCGTCCAGCTTCATATGTTTGAAACGAAAATCGAGGTGAGATTTATTTAATAAAATTTAACTCCTAACGTTGCTTGGAGTCACTCGTGATTTTCAAATCGCACTTAATTAACGCATTAGTTATTCACATCCTTGAAAAACTCAAACTATGCAGTATAGACTATACAGTATAGTCTATACTGTAAAGTCTATATTCGACTACAGACTTGTAATACAGTGAATCTCAAAGCTTTGTGGTGGTTGTTGTTTAGAATACATTACAAGTTTATTTTTTCTGCAGTCTCTATACGAAGAATAATTTTTCACAAGTGATTTTTATGAAACTCAATAAATGAAAAATAATATTTTTCAAAAAATTATTTTTTCGAAAGAATTGACGCAGTAACCCAAATAAAGCCGACAAGAGAAATCGATCAAATGTAGGACATAAGTGTACTGATTTTGAGTTTTTCAGCTGATTAGCAATATTTTTCATTTAACTGCATATATTTTGACGCGCGCTTGAATATTGTTTTGTAAGCGATCGATATAATTTTCAAATTTGGGCATTATAAGTAGCTAAGTTTCACTTCGTAAATTTGTAACTTTATGTTATTGTGAAAATGTATGTTGTTTTTCAAAATACAAGGTGAGTGAACCTTATTTTCTCTTCGCAATTATCTAATTTCACAACTTCGAAATTTAAAATTTACGTGTTATTCACTTATTCCAACTGATCTCAATCATGATAAATAAGTGAAAGAATATCCTTTCCAGTTTTCCGTGATAAGCGTCAAGAAGTGCCTTTAGATAGCTTTTGGGTGTGGGCGAGTTCTCGTTTCTGGGTGTGAGGAGGTTAAATGGGTGATCCTGACTGTGAACGTCATCTTAACTTTATATAAGTAACCACACCTTGGAGAGGTGCAGGCGCCGCGAAGGTGGTAGTAGCCTGCGTCATACGGGCTGTCCTTCAATATCCATTATTAAATACAGTATAATTTAACTTGATTACACGGTTGATAACATATTTAACAAAATTGGATAAATAAAATGGATCAAATTAATTAAATTGATATTATTTGAGGAGATTTTTTTTAACTCTCAGCCGCCCGAGGGGCGTTTCAGCGCCCCATCGACTTTAAAGTTGTTGTCGACCCTTATACATAAATTATGTAGAAGGGTCAAAAACAACGTTCAAAGTCGATTGGGCACTGCAACGCCCCAGGGGCGGCTGAGAGTTAAAAAATCCCATCAAAAAATGTTTTTAAATAATATCAATTTAATTAATTTGAACCCATTATGGGATCATCGTCGACCAAGTGAACGCTGAAATTTTATGCCAAAAATTTTGTGTTGTTTTTTTTTGGTGAATTACAGTACTTATTAACAATACGTATTTTTGCAAAGAAATCTCAAATCAGTCCAAAACATATGTGAGGCTACTCTACAAAAAATTCTAAGACTTCTTATCCACTCATAATCGAGCTTTTCAGTCCAGCTAGGGTAGTGGGAAATTTTCCCCATCAATTTCAACATTCTAGACCTACAACCCCCTTAAATGTTAGTTAAACACCTGTGTTAGACACAAAAATCAGATACTGCAGTATAAATTATACTGTATAATTCATTATTTTTTGCATTTTAAAGATTGACGTTGTGGAGTTGAGAAACAATTATTTACGTTTTACATAAGTATAAATTCAGACCTTGCTAAGAAAACGGCCACATCAACTTAAAGATGTTTATGAAAAAATGGATGAATCCACAATATTGATCATTGGCTTAGGAGTTCCAATGATTATACTTTTTGCTATGATACTTGCTGGATTTATCGGCTATGTCCCATAGCCTTGGGCAATGCTGGCGGGATCCGAGAAAGATATGATATCACCAATAAAACAATATGTAAGTCAATAGGCGTCAAAGGTTCGAAATTGGTCACAATTATTGACCATAATTTTGCTGTCCATTAAGGGGGTTGTGGGTGTAGAATGTTGGAATTGCTGGGGAAAATAGCCCTCTCTTCCAGCTGGACTGGAAGGGTCGATAACGGGCAGATAATAATAAATGAGAAGTAAAATACGGGAAACTAAAATCTTCTCTGTCAACTGCAAGTAAATTTTTTTAATTCTGGTGAAGGATGGCTCACCGGTGCGGCATCGACAAACTGGTAAAAATATGTTCTTAATTCACACAAAAATTGTAAAATATCGATCAATTTTGCTTTAAATTGAATAAAACAAAGATTTTTTGATAAAGTACGACGTTTTCAAATAATTACCTTGAAAGAAATATTAACAAAAATCTCCTTTAATTTTTAAACGGTAAAAATGAAATTCATAAATTCTCTTTAAAATCTGAATAATCGCCTAAAAACCGAAGGAGATTTTTTTGAAACGAGCGAAAGGGAAACCATTTTAAAACGTCGTACTTTTCAGAACATATTTTTAAAAAGCAAAATTGACCGAGAATTAACGAATTTTGTGAATAGAGAACATATATTTACCAGTATTTTATTGCGACACAAGTGAGTCATCTTTGACCAAAATCAGAAAATTTTACTTGCAGTTGAAAGAGAAGGTTTAAGTCTCCTTTTTTTTCTTATTTATTCTTTACCACGCGTTATCGACCCTTCCAGTCCAGCTTGAGAAGTGGGCAATTTTACCAGCAATTTCAACATTCTACATCCGCAACCTTTTAAACCTGTGAATTTCAGGCATTCGACCAATCAGGAGCCAGGGCGTAAAAGAGACGTTTCAAACTATTTGATTCGATATGTGTGTTTTTTTGTCGGTATGTGTTTTTTTCGTGCAAACAAAACAAAATAATTCGGGAGAATTCTTCCCAGATTATAGTCGATTCCCCCGAAAAAAAAATTTTGTTCGCACGGAAAAAAACACATACTGTTGTATAAGTTGTATAACTGAGATAATGCCCAGTTTTCTCACATAAGATGAGTTTTCAATCCCGGTCTCGTTCCTATCCTGAATTGTATTTTTGTGGGATTAGGATTTTGACTCGGTAATACCGACTCGGTATCCTTATTCTGTTTCAGAACACTGACTCAACTGGTATTGAAATGATACCTGTACTTCATTTTAAGTAAATAAACTATTAATACTATTAATTTATTTAGGTTAACATTTTATTTACGGTCATACATTTATAACTTATTTTTTAGCAATCAATAATTTTCATATAATTAGTACATTTTTGAATTTAAATTACACATTAAACAGATCATTGAAAATTTTAACGGTCAATTTTGGCTCGGACTTCATTTTAACTTAGTTGATATCAAGGCGTTCTATTAAAATCAATAATTAATTTACGAGGTAAAAGCTGTTAAATTGGCCAGATTTCGTCTAATTTTGAAAATTTGAAACGGTCAGCCGATCAGAAAATTATGTTAAAAAATAGCTGATTTTTTGTTTGTGACCTTAAATTTAACCTATTCCATCACTACAAGCCGTTCTCTCGAAATTAATGTTTAAAATTGGTTTGAGTGTTCAAACATGACAGGCTGAAATAAACAACACAAAAAACTTACATAAAAAAGATAAGAAAAGATTCATTTTTTGATAATACAGGGATCAAACATTAAGCACAACCTCTAAATGAGAAAATACAGTATCAGGAAAAGATTTGATGCGTTCCCAGTTTCCTTCTCTTCGCATATGTTTTCTGTGATTACAAGCAGTCGATTCATTTTAGCAATAATTTGATTTTTTTTTAATCATAAAAAGGCAGTTTAAATATTTTTCAGACGAATAAATAGATACAAAAATATTTTTGCTTATATGTAATATTTCGTAGGCGAATAACAGCTGAAAATATGTTCTTCAACAGTTGTTCCAAATTTAAGGATTTTGTACCGTTTATAAAAAGTCAGGTGTCCAACAGTTTGCGTATTAGAAAAAGGCATATCAAAACAGTTTTATTGATACAATTGATTATTAAAATTATGATTCATTGATCTTAAGGGCTTCGGTGCATTTTGACAGATACGGATATGGGCTCTTGATGAAAAACTCTTCACATGGTTTATAAATTTTTTTCAATGTACCACTAAAGTGATGTTCCATACTCAAGGCATCTTTTCTAACCACAGAATTTTCGAGTGATAGCTTTTTAAGAAAACTTTGAGTTCGAATTAAAGTTTTCGAATTCGACAAATGATGAAAAATTTTTGACAAAAGTTCCGAACATTATAAAAAAATGCCTTATTTTTGTTCAAATTTTTGACTTTAATTTTCCGCTTCGGTGACCACATATTTTTTATATGCTATTGAAAAATCTTCTAACATTTTTTTGGGATTTTTGGTGGAAACTATTCTGAAAATTTTTCTCATTTCTTGTTCGAAATTTTTCAAACTATTTTTTTTTAATCCTTAGCTGTATTTGGAATGACTTCTTTTACTATATTTAAATATGTCCTCGTTTTGTTAATACGCTCTTGTTTATACTCTGAATCATTATTTTTCTAACGAACTACGGTTTGGCAGAAATCTATCGAAGCATTCTTTTATCCAGAATTAAAAAAAAATATTTAACTTGATTTAACTTATATTTAAACTTGCCAAATTGGTAAGTCAACCTGTCGACCGTTTTAAATTTATTTCATTTAACTCACGAAACAAATTATTTTTTTCTATGTGCTAAAATTTCGACTTTTTTCGTAATTTTTAAAAAATTAAAATTTTCGATTTTGACTTAAGGGGGTCGGTGCATTTTGGCAGATTTGCACTTTTCAATTTTTTTTGTCTTTATNAAATATTGAAAAAGGGTCAAAAATTGTAACAATTATAATATTGAAATACTTTCATTTAGTGTAATTTTTTGCTGTGATTATTTTTTGTAATTTGAGACTATCCAATGTGTGGAATTGTAAATTAATCAATTATTTTTGCAAGCAAATCCGATGTTCTAGAACTAGTTATTCGATAGGAAAAAATTTCTTTTTGCTTGCAACCAATTTCACATGTGCTGGATGGTCGGATACAAACAAAAACAATACCGAATTTAAGACCGTGGTTGGAAATAGCTACTGCACCCACAATCCCCTTAAGGGGGTCGGTGCATTTGGCAGATTTGCACTTTTTCAATTTTTTTTGTCTTCATGGGAAAGTTTTTGCCACCTCATAATTTTCAAATAAAAAGTATTTAAAACGTAAGTTGCCACTTTTTGAGCTCATTTGTATATACCTTTTTTTTCAGATCGATTATTGTTACTTTATAAATTGTTAATTGAAAAAACACTCAAAAAACGCGCGTTTGCTACTTTAGGTGTCTAAATTACATTAAAATTTCTTTTTATTAATAAAGAGCTTCAAAAAATGGTCTCGACCACCATCGAAAATGTATATAATTTTATTTTATATGATTTCTACGTCAAAATCGAAAATTAAAATTTCCGAAAATAGACGAAAAAAAAGAAATTTTAGCACATCGAAAGAAATATTTATTNGAGAATAATTAAATTTCGAGAGTTTGGTTTGAGAGATAATTTTTGAGAAAACTATATTTGCACTCAAATGCTTAAGTAAGCTTACACTTACGAGATTTCCGTTTTCTCTTGAGAAGTGATAAAAAGTCAATTTAATTGGAAATGTTAGAGCTTTCAAATCTGAATCAAAGAAAATTGATTATCGGAACAAGCTACAATAACTAATTCCCGGTTTGTCTGATGGAGTAAAGAATTTAACATTTATTGAAGGTGTCAAAATCATTTGATGATTATCGCAGACGTTGAATTCTTTGATTAAGAATAGACATGAAATAAATTAACATTTGTAAATTTTTTAAGACATTTTATTTAAGGGTGTTCTATCGATCGGTTCACAGAATTTTCTAAAAATAAGAGACAAGACTAATTGAGTTCAAAAAATAACAATGAAAATATTTGTTTCTCTTAAAACTAAAGAAAAGCCAATAAAATCATGCAAATTTTTTACGCGGAACAATTTTTTCAGAGTAATTAGAATTACCAGAGGACAATTTCATTATGCAGCAATCTAAACAGATTGGATTACGGTGATCTGCACAGGCATATCTGGCACAAGATGCACTAGCACAAATCACTCTACATTTGACTTTACAGAAAGTTTTAATTTTACAAATTCGACCTGGATTTATTTTATGGTCGGGTTTAGTCAGAATATCACTTGGATTGATGCAAAAACATTCACAGCACAAAATTTGCATATGGTCTTTACATGCACGTTTAGTACAATTATTGTTATTACAAATTATTTTAGAATTTTTTTTGCAATTTTTCCAAATACAGCGATTGTATTTAGTTTCATTTACTTTGAATTGAAGTTTGATTTCTGTAATTTTATAGACCGGGGGGTAATGAGACCGTAATAAATCCAAGTAAAATTGTCTCATCGAATATTTTTTAAAATCAATGTTATTTTTTACACAATAAGCGGCCCTTGCGTTAACAAGGGCAAACGTAAAACAACTTTCGATAATTCTAACAGGCCATCGATTAACTTTTCTACTAATCGTATGGGCAAACACATGCTGATCAAAAGCATCAACTCCCACCATATGTGTATTATAGAGTTGGCTAATCTTTGGCCTGAGGTCCTTAGAAAAAGTTGCAGATAGTTCTGAAGTGTGAAAATTTGCGATCACTAAAAATGGTAATTTCCCTGGGTGATCGTAAATGGCATAAAGATAAATCTCTTCATCTTTAGCCCGAAAGGTATAAAACCTCTTTTTAAAAGTCCGCGCTGTATTTGTATCTTTTTCAAAAACTGGATAGTCTCCACCAAGGTATCTGAAATTTAAAAATTAAATTTTGTTCAAGGAAACTTTACACTTTTTTTGAACAAATTTTGCAAAAAACATGCCAAAACTTGCAATTTTATTTAAATGGCTAAAATTTTGTAGAAATTTAGAGAATTTCAATAAAATTAATAAAAATTCAAACAATTTCCAAAAAAATGCCCGAAAAATTGACCAAAATTTTGAAAAACTTGCAATTTTCTAGAAACTGCCTTGTTTTTTGTAAGAAATTAGAAAAATTTTGATAAAAATAATAAAAATTCATAAATTTTCAAAAAAATGCCAAAAAAATTGACCAAAATGCTTGAAAAACTTGCAAATTTTGTAAAAATGGGTTTGAATTTTGTAAAAATTAAGAAAATTTTAATAAGATCAGCAAAAATTAAAAAAATTTCTAAAAAAATGCCAAAAAAATTGACCAAAATTTTGGAAAACATGGCAAAACTTGCAAATTTTTACGAAAGTGGCTTCAATTTTGGAAAGACTTAGATAAATTCATTGAAACTAACTAGAATTTTAATAGTTTCGAAAAAATGACAAAAAAAATTGACCAAAATTTATTTACCTTTGTTGTATCGTACCCATAAATGGGATGTTTTTTTCATTAAAATATCTTATCGTCATAAGAGTACAATAGCCACGGTCGGTAACCACCAAACATCCAGAACCCTGTAAATTTTCATCGACGAGCTTATTCGAAATTTCGGCTTTATTGTAGTCCGCGTTGGAGCATGTTCGAGCCAAAATCATTCTTTCAGAATATCGAATTTTGCTGTGACAAAAGTTGTGATACAGCATACCCTCTCCTGCAGGCTAAAAACAATGATTATTATTAAACCAAAAATGGCATTCGAGTGACATTGAGAATATTTTGCGAAAAAATGTGATTTTTTTGTATTTCCGTCATAATTGATATCAAACTTAAAATTATTGAAATTCTAGCATTTTACAACATTTGGGTCATTTTCTAGCTTTTTTGGAAAACTTTGAGTCAATTTCTAACATTTCAAGGCAAATTAAGGTCAATTTTCTTGCATTTTGAGAAATTTTTTGGTCAATTTCTGGCATTTTAGAAATCATAAGATTCAATTCTGTAGCATATTAAGAAGAATTTGAGTCAATTTTCTGGCATTTTACGAAAAATTTTGGTTATTTTCTTGCAATTTTAAAAAATTTTAGTCATTTTCCTGTCATTTGAAGAAAAATTTGGGTCAATTTGATTATAATTACAGGCGAAAGTACTTGATATTGGGACCGCCAAAATAGTTGCACAAAAATTTGAGTCATTTTTCTGGCATTTGAGCTAAAATTTGGGACAATTTTGAACATTTAAAGAAAAATTAAGAAATTTGAGTCATTTTTGAAAGTGCTCGATATTGGGACCGCCAAAATAGTCGCACAAAAATTTGAGTCATTTTTCTGGCATTTGCGCTTAAATTTAGGACAATTTTTAACATTTAAACAAAAATTAAGAAATTTGAGTCATTTTCGAAAGTGCTTGATATTGGGACCGCCAAAATAGTTGAACAAAAATTTTACATTTTAATTAAGAAACCTTTCTAGGAATTTTATGATGAATTCCGTTACGTCCATGATAGGGCACGAGGGACTCATCCATGGAGTACGCACCATGTACTTTAATTGTATTTTTGCTGGCGTTGTAAACATCATTGACAACATTTTCCACTTTTCTGGCCATCAACCCCGGGGACTGTTCGTTTTCATGTTCTCCATATGAACGCATACATGTTCTCAACTCCTGGAGTCGATTAACACCGGACCATTTTGCTGAAATACCATGTTCGCTTTTTAAAAATTGGCGCAAAGTACCAACTGAACTTTTGAAATGTTGAAATTTGCCAGAGCAAATAACCACTGCCATCGCCGCCATCACAAATTCGACAATTTCCTCGTAGCATGTTCGCTTCTTATTCAAAGCCCTCAAATATTCGCTTGTATTCGGTACTATTGAAGTACAAACTATTTTCATAAAAGAATGAAAAGTTGACAATGGGGTTCTAAGATCTTTGTTACAGGTTTCTTCGATTTCGGGTTGACTGTGATAAACAGACGGATCAATAAAATTGTCGAATTCTCTTTGCAGTGGCAGCTGATCCAATGAGAGAACTTCGATCCATTTTATAGGGTCGCCATTTGAGGTTTTTCTTACAAATCTTGAATATTTGACCATCGGAATATATTCAATTTCTTAATGTTAACGTTAATTTGATCTGAAAAACTGCCAAAAAGATACCTTGTTAATATTCAAATTCACAACGACAAAACCCCCCCTCAATTTTTCGAATTTATAATAGCGATGGTAACCCTCTTTATTGGTATATTTATATTTACGACGAGAACCTCCTTATTTTTTCAATTTATAATGACGACGGCAACCCCCTTAATTTTAATATCTGTGACTTCGACGAGAACCTCCTTAATTTTTGGATTTATAACTATGGCAACCCCTTAAATTTGTATATCTATGATTGCGACGAGAACACCTTAATACCTTGATTTTAAATTGCAATCAAAACACCCTAAAGAGTGTACCAATTTTCTCAAAACCTCACTTAAGTTGTCAAATTATGATTTCTAAGGTAACCCCCCCCCCCCTTAATTTTGAAATCAACAAATGTGATGGGAACCAAATAAATTATATTGGTTACAATCAGAACCTCCTTATATTGAAATTGGAACAAGAACCCCCCTTAATTTTTTATAAATTTTTTGAAATTGATTATTGCGACGAGAAAAGATTTTTATGATCCAAAATTTTTGCAACGAGAACATAGTTTCTGATAATATAGTTTTTTATAATATGGACAATTTGAAACAAACTGGTTGTATTTTTATCGCAATACTTTATCAGGAAATATATCGTCTTGATTTAACCAATTTAATCATAAACCACCGATTCGGTATCAATGTGAGAAAAAGTAGAATTGTTTTCAGTTTTTATCAAAACAGACAAATTTTTAATATTTGAGGACCTGAAAAACATTTTATGGTATTTTTTGTTCGTTTTTTTGGAGAAAAAAATACTGTTAGAAACTGAATTATTATGAGGTTGAAAAATTAAGTTTTCTGATTTCATTTACAGTTGTTATTTGCGTGAAAATATAATGTCCCAATTCAAACTCCGTCTCCCTCTGTCAAGAATATNTTTGGTAAATTTAAAGCGGAAATTCTTCGACTTGATAGCAGTATGAGTTGAATTGATAACTATTCAACTCATTTCTATCAAATTGTTTAATCTCCGCTAAAGGAAATGCTACCTAAAAACGGTAACATTTTCCCGCCAACTCAACTAACTGAATTTTGAATCGGAATAAGTTTACTGCAATTATCCGTTTATTGTTATTTCGGTTAAAAAATAAATTTAGGAAAAAGTAAATTTTGATTATGTTATGTAAGTTGGTTGAATAATTATTCAACTTGAAATTGAATAGAATAAAATTTGAAAAATATTTCGATTTACAAAAATTTTTCACGCTGATTTGCCGATTTTCTTGGATGAGATTTTTTGATGGTTCAACGCAAACATTAAAAAGACGTTTTAAAATGAAAACAAAGTTGTGTTTTTTTTAATAATGGAGCAAAATTATATGTTATTATGGCAAAACACTTACGGTTTAAAGGTACTTCATTTTCAGGTGGTGGTTGCGGTACTTCATTTTCAGCTTGTGGTTGGGGTACTTCGACAAGTTCGATAAACTGTTCTTCTGAGTTTTGACCTGGTCGCATTTCCGGAAATTCATTTAATTCTAGTCGGTCAACATATTGTCCCAGAAAGATGTGTTGTTCTGGTTCTGGTTCCACAAATTCGAATGCAAAATCTCTATTACGTTTTGTCATTTTTTTGAAGAAAATGTATTAAAAAATGAATTTTAAAATATGAATGCAAATTTAAAGTGGACTCAGAATATATTATTATCAGACCTAATTTCCTTGGTATATCATTTTGTATCTCAAATTGAGCTTCTCAATGCTATATCCCGCATTTTTTTTCAATTTACGCGCTTTTTAAGGCAAGTACTAAATTTACGAATTTATTGCAAAAAACCGGTTTCCAGTCATTTTTGGCAATTTTCATATCAGTAACGTGACGTAGACTGGCCAATTTACTCTAGATCATTTTCAATTTTATAAATGTTATCTTGGCAATGTCAACCTTAAATTGGCAATTCAACAAGGGGNATATCCCTTTATGGAACTTTTGTAAAGATTTGTGTCGCAAAGCGCAGCGTGATGAAATGAAACGAGTGGGGCAATAGATGTATGAAAATAGAGTCTCGAGCAAGGCTCGTGGGTTGAGGTGGTTGACGAATCTGTTGCCCTTTAGGCTGAAATAAATGTAGCAAATTTCTCCCAAGGTCATGAGCGGTTTTCGATCGAACAACGCCCCAAATTTATCGAGCAGTGCGGTGGCGCAATTAAGCAGAAGCTCACAACTTAAAAATAATCTCTTTCTAGGTTCTCTACCGTATATGATAAAAATGACCGTAAATGTAACCACAAAGACTAAATTGTGACAATGTTATCATCAGAATATTATGAATTGAGTAGTCCAGCTCATCATCTTGAACTCTGGCGCATATTTGACTCTCTTCCTTCTAGACCCTGTAATTTAATAAATAACAGAGAAACGTTCTAAAACCGTTTCGGGTGTTATTTACCCATTTGAATTTATGAAAGATTCTTAATTGACTTATCAGAATAAACTTATTCGATTCCCAGCTTTTAACTTAAAAATTTGAAAGGTTATATTATATACATGTATAATTCAAAAAACTAAATAAATTCGGAGCAAAGTTGGAAATTTTGACATTTGAAAAAAATAATATAATCTCGAAAGACGAAAAAAAATAATGATTCTAAAACTTCTACTGAGATCAATAAAATTATCTCCTAAAACTATCTTCGAAATGTGGCGCATCTCATTTTTCCTGTAATTATGCTTAGACTTCGGTAAACTATAACTTCCTCGCGTACAAAAGCTTTTTTTTAAATGACCATGAAAAATGAATCAGTAACATTTGTATCTGGAGCCTATAAAGATAATTTCAAGACTTCGTAGAATAAGCGGTTTCATGAAAAACGGGAACATAAGGTATGAAATTTGAAGGTTTAATATCGTTAGTATGATAAGAAAAAACCTCATATAATTTAACGTTTGAATCAAGGGTCGGCATGCCGCGGCATACCATTTTGAAAAACTTGATCCGATCAAACTGGATCGGATCGCAAACTTTTAAAACCTGGTTGAATCAAAGATTTTAAAAACCTGATCGAATCGAAGATTTTAAATCCCTGATCGAATCGCAAATTTTAAAAACCTGGTTGAATCAAAAATTTAAAAACCTGATCGGATCGAACTTGATCGAATCGCAAATTTAGAAAACTTGATCAGATATCGATACGATCTGAATCGATACGATCCGATCAAGTTCTGCCGTCTCTGATTGCCTAAACAAAATGCCAAAAATTCAAAATGATCTAGACTAAATTGGCCAGTCTACGTCACGTGACTGATATAAAAATTGCCAAAAATGACCGGAAACCGGTTTTTGGCAATAAATTCGTAAATTTAGTCTTTGCCTTAAAAAGCGCGTAAATTGAAAAAAAATGCGGGATATAGCATTGAGATACAAAATGATACACCAAGGAAATTAAGTCTGATAATGATAAATTCTGAATCCACTTTTAATTTGCATTCATATTTTAAAATCCATTTTTTAATACATTTTCTTCTAAAAAATGACAAAACGAACTAGAGATTTTGCATTTGAATTTGTGGAACCAGAACCAGAACAACACATCTTTCTTGGGCAATATGTTGACCGACCAGAATTAAATGAATTTCCGGAATTGCGACCAGGTCACAACTCAGAAGAAGAGTTTATCGAACTTGTCGAAGTACCCCAACCACAAGCTGATAATGAAGTACCACAACCACCAACTGAAAATGAAGTACCTTTAAACCGTAAGTGTTTTGTGATAATAACATATAATTTTGCTGCATTATTCGAAAAACCACTTCTTTGATTTGATTTTCAAACGTCTTTCTAATGATAATGTTTGCGTTAAACTATCAAAAAATATCTGATCAAGAAAAAATCGGCAAATAAGCGTAAAATTTTTTTTTAAATCGAAATATTATTCGATTCAATTTCTATTTGAATAATTTTTCAAGCAACTTTCATAACAGAATGAAAATTTGCATTTTCCTGAATTTATTTTTTTAATCAAAATCACAATAAACGGATAATTGCAGTAATTTATTCCGATTCAAAATTCAGTTAGTTAAGTTGGCGGGAAAATGTTACTGGTTTAAGGTAGCATTTCCCTTAGCGGAGATTAGACAATTTGATAGCAATGAGGTGAATAGTTATCAATTCAACTCATTCTGCTATCAAATCGAAGAATTTCCGCTTTCAATTTACCAAAGATATTCTTCATACTCGGAGACGGAGTTTGAATTGGGACATTATATTATAAGTTAAAATTTATAACGCAAATAACAACTGTAAATGTTACACCGAAAACTTAATTATTCAACCTTATTATTAATTCATTTCCCAGAGATATTTTGTATCCAAGAAATCGAATAAAAAATACCATTAAATGTTTTTCCAAGTCCTCAAATATTAAAAATTTGTCTGTTTTGATAACAAACTGAAATAAATTCAACTTTTTCTTACGTTGAAAACAAATCGGTATTTTTTCAACCAATTTTTACTTCAAGAAAGAGAGAATTTTACATTTTAAAAGGAAGTTTTAAGCTGATTTTCAAGGCTCACGCATAAACTTACTCTTCAATATTTCAAAGTTAAACATTTTAAATCTGTATGATTGAATACCTAATAAGTTTGCGGAGAGCTGTGACTATCAAAACCTTAATTTTTGAATTTTTTCGTATTCATAAACTACATTTTAAATTTCTGAAAATCAATTAATTTTTATTAAATTGCTTAAATCAAGACGATGTATTTGCAAAACGATGAAAAGTACTTTGCTGATAAAGTATTGGGATATAAATAAAACCGGTTTGTTTAAAATTGTCCATATTTTCAGAAACAAAACCATACAAATAAAGTTGTGATCATTTTTTGTTTGACACTCAATTAATGAGGGGTACGGTACCCCCTTAAAGAGGTTTCGTAAATTTTTAACATGAAAAAAACTTTGAATAACAACCGGGAAATTCATTGATATCTTATTTAAAACGGGGTTTTCGTCGCAATAATCGATTTCAAAAAATCTAATCCAAATTTTTAAAATAATGCTGTTTTCGTCAAATTTATTAAAAATTAAGGGGGTTCTCATCCCAATTTCAATATAAGGAGGTTCTGATTGCAACCATGAATTTAGGGAGATCTCATCGTAATTATCAATTCAAAAATTAACGGGTTTCTCCTCGCAATTATCAATTCACAAATTAAGGGGGTCACCGTTACAATAGTTAATTAAATGATGATGACGATTCTCGTTTGAGTTATAAACTTTCTAATTAAGGGGGTTCCCGTTGCAATTTTCAAATTTATTTGGTTCCCATCACAATTGTTGATTTCAAAATTAAGGGGGTTCCCTAAGAAATCATAAGTTGACAAATTAAGTGAGGTTTTATCGCAATTAAAATTTCAAATAAAGGGGTTCTAGTCTTAACTGTTTATTTGAAAGTTATGAATATATTTTTTGACAATTTTTCAGATTAATTTAACTTCAAAATTAAGAAATGGAACCAATTCCAATGGTGAAATATTCAAGATTTGTAAGAAAAACCTCAAATGGCGACCCTATAAAATGGATTGAAGTTCTCTCATTGGATCAACTGCCACTCGGTCAATTTTTTAGAAATCTTATTGATCCGTCAGTCTATTACAGTCAACCCGATATCGAAGAAACTTGTAACAAGGATCTGAGAACACCCTATTCAACTTTTCATTCATTCATGAAGATAATTTGCACTTCAATAGTACCAAATACTACTGAATATTTGCGGGCTATGAATAAAAAGCGAACATGCTACGAGGAGATTTGCGAGTTTGTGATGGCTGCGATGGCGGTAGTTATTTGCTCCGGCAAATTTCAGCATTTTAAAAGTTCAGTTGGAACTTTGCGCCAGTCATTGAAAACTGACTATGGTATTTCACCAAAATGGCCAGGTGTGAATCGTCTCCAGGAGTTAAGAACATGTCTCCGTGCCTACGGAGAACATGAAAATGAAGAGTCACCGGGGTCGATGGCCAGAAAGGTTGAAAATGTTGTCGAAGATGTTTACAACGCCAGTAAAAATACGATAACAGTACATGGTGCGTACTCCCTGGATGAGTCTCTTGTGCCGTATCATGGCAGAAACGGAATTCATCATAAAATTCCTAGAAAGGTTTGTCACTTAAAATTCAAATGTTTTGTGAAGCATATTTTTATAACTGCCATTTCAATGACACATTGGAAATTGACCAAAATTATTACGAATATTTTTTAAGTTGACCAAAATTTTTCCTGAAATGCTGCAAATTGACGAAAATTATTACCTCAAATGCGTGAAATTGAAGGAAATTCTCACCTAAAATGCCTGAAATTGACCAAAATTATAACTAAAATGCCAGAAATTGACCAGAATTTTTTCTTAAATTACAGAAATTGACCAAAATATTTCCTAAAATGCTCAAAATGACCAAAATTTTTCGGAAAATGCTGGAAATTGACTAAAATTATTACCTTAAATGCCTGAAATTGACCAAAATTTTTCCTTAAACTGCTCAAAATTTTTCTTAAATTCTAGAAAATGACCAAAATTTTCCGCAAAATGCTGGAAATTGACTGAAATTTTTTATAAAATTCTTGAAATTGACCAAATTTTTTTCGTGAAATGCTGGAAATTGACCGAAATTATTCGTTAAATACTATTAATTGACCAAACCTTTTTTTCAAAATTTGGCAAATTTTCAATGCCATCTTCTTAAAATAATATTTCCATTTAGCCCGCTGGAGAGGGGATGCTGTATCACAATTTTTGTCACAGCAAAATACGATATTCCGAAAGGATGATTTTGGCTCGAACTTGCTCCAATGGGGACTTTACGAAAGCAACAATTTCGGAAAAGCTTGTCGACGAAAAATTGAGTGGTTCTGGATGTTTAGTGGTCACAGACCGTGGCTACTGTACTCTTTTGACGATAAGATATTTTACCGAAAAGCAAATCCCCTTCATGGGTACAATACAACAAAGGTTAATAATTAACAACCTTTAACCCGTGTGAGCACAGAAAAAAAAGTTCCGCCAAGGCACCAAAGCCTTTATAAAGGCTTTTTTCAAGCGCGTATTACAGAAAGCTCAAGGTAGTTGGAGTTTTATAGCCCAATTTGTCGAAACTCACGAATTACGATATTGGGGGGGTATCGGCGGGTTGCCCCTCCCCCTTAATATTATTATTTTATAATTAAATTTCGGTCTAAATGTAAATCAATATCAGATCATAATGATTGTTTAAAGATTCCTAATTTAAGACATTTGAGGTGATACTTTGAGATTTTTTGTAATCTTTATCCCATAATTTTGTTTCTCCCACGTTTGTTGAATGCGAGACTATCACCATTATGATTTTTGTGGTGGTATTAGTCTGATCAAAACTTTAAAATGTAACACAGTATGCCCTTAAGCTTTGAAATGTTATTTTGTTTGTCAAGATTTATTTTTTTTTCTGAAGTCTATTTTAACTTTCGAGAACAAAATATTTTTTTAATACACAAATTATCAACTTTGCGTCGAGTTTGAGAAGTATATTTTTCCGTTAGTAATTAATAAAATATCCATCAAATTGTATTTAACCGTTCAAATTTTAAAGATAAGAGCTGAAAATCAAATAATTTATTCTGTCAATCAGTTAATCTCGAAATCTTCGAACCATTTAATTGTCTAATTGTTATCAATTTTACGAAACCGAAAACACAAATTTATTTGTTTTTGTTGAGGGAGTTCAACTTTTTGGGAAATTTATATTCATTATATTCTTAACTAAAAAATGTTTAATTAAAAGTTGTTTAGATGTCAAAAATTAACACGATCGAAAAACGAGCAAAATAGCCAATTTATTTCGTTGTTTTAATTTAAACGGTAGACGACCTGAAAAAAGTTTTTTTTTCTCAGCCCGCTAGCGTCTGCTCAAATGCGCCATTGCACTGCTCGAAAATATTTAGGGCGTAGTTCGAATGAAAGTCACTCATGACCTTGGGACAAATTCAACACATTTATTACATCCTAAAGTCAAACCAGTTCGTCTTCTTAACAAACCTACGGGCCAATCGTGAAGCTCAATTGACTCGCACTCATACATTCACTTCCCCACTCGTTACCTATCCTCACGCTGCGCTTTGCGACACAAATCTTTACAGAAGTTCCATAAAGGGATATCTTTAGTTCAAATATAGAATAACCTTTTAATTCTTTACAAATATTCAACTGGCTTTATTAGCAAAAACGTGAATTCAATATTTTGTGGTTAATTTAACCCGAATAGTTCAATAAGATTCTGAAAATGACTAGTATTATTCACAAAAAAACACCGAAATGCTTGAACATTGAGCTGGCCAAGGATTTTTTTCAGGTTGCTGTTAGTAGGCTGGAATTATAGCAATTTTCTTAAAGCCTTGGAGGCTCCGGATAATTTTCAAAAGCACCTGTAGATAAAAGACCAGAAATTGCAGGTTGTTTCTTAATGATTCACTTTTTAGGAAACAATTTTCTGAAACTGCTGCATTTTAAATTTTTGTCCAAACGGCTCGGAGTAAATTTTTTTTAAAGTGATTTCGATACATGGCATAGGTTAGGTTCTTTTTTCGGAAAACACCTGTAGATTAAAGACCAAAAATTGCAGGTTATTTCTGAGGAAGTCAGTTTTTAGAAAATTTAATTCCTAATCTTTTCCATCATAAATTTTTTTTCTGACGTCTCTCATTTTCTCCGAAATGAATTGCGTAGGTTTAAAGCCAATTTGTAAATGTCACTTTTCTACAGGGTAAATAAACTCAAAATATAAATAAAGTCATATTAAAGTTTAAGTCTATCCTTAATCTCGGGGACTGAAGAATAATAAAGTTGCTAGCACTTTTACTTTTTCCGTAATTAGCGCTCAAAGTTGCACCACAAAAGTGGCTTTGGAGCCTCCAATGGTTAAAAGGTTGTTTCTTAAATGTTGCCTTTTAAAGGTTGCCTTTAAAAAGTTGACTTAGGACAGAAATTTTCAAATCTTGTGCCGACCCTTGACTGTAATTGCCTTTCTGTGATTTATAAATAAACTATAATTGTTAATTTAGTAGTTTTTTGTGGATAACTCATCTCTAAGCGGTTCGGTTCGGACGAAAATCTGAAAACATGTGACTGATCGGCCCAGCAGATTATGTGCTCGGGTTTCCGAGCACATAATCTGCTCGGGTGCCGACCCCTGCTTAGAGTCTAAGCATCTAGCATATATTTCAAAATATACTGACATGACGAAATTGTTGCAACTTGAATATAATCCGTTTCCAATTGATTCGAGAAACTTGGTTCAAATTAACTAGAGAAACATTTTTCAAATTAATTCTGATTCAATATAAAAAAAAATGATTCAATCGGAACTGGTGTTTTTGGAACTGTATACAGTATGTGTTTTTTACTTGCGAAATGAAAATTGTCACTTAGGTATAACGACCAATTAAAAATGGTTACTAGGTGGATTTATTTTGAAAATTGAATTCACCTAGTTACCATTTTTTATTGGCCGTAATTACCTGAATGACAATTTCATTTCGCAAGTAAAAAAAACACATACTGTATCAACAAGTTAGAGGTTAAAATAAAATGGTCGTGAAATGTTTGATATAACTCACAATAAAAAGTTAAAGATTAGCTATAAAAAAGTGGGATAAATTAATGTCGGATTTGATAAAAGAAGTTTTGGGATCTACCCTGCATGAATCCACAATCGAATATAAAGTAAATCATCCGAATATCTTAAAATCAGAAGAATCTTGGATTCAATTTCGCGATTTAAAAACGATTGAACTCAACATATCGATGCCTCTCTGTCGATCTGACTTGGCAGAATATCTTGACAATCACACTTTTGTTTTCATAAAAATAAGTAAATTTTTAACTTCAAATGAGCCAGTCTTAATCTACCTCAAAGCTAAAAAAAATTATCAGGACGTGAAACCTTTGAATATTCTGGTTTAATCTGATTTCAATGTTTCATTCGATGATCTTGAAATGATTTTATCAAACTGGTGGTACACCCATATTTTTACAACCAGAATAGTTATCGTGTCCAGTTATCGAGGGAACTGACGTTTGTGCTTTTAGAATAACCATTGTATTCTCATTTTATACTTTGGAGTCTTAGATTGAATTGTTGTCAGCCAATGCAATAGATTGGTTTCTCAGTAATTTCACTTGAAAATGCAAAGAAAAGATGTGGGCCACATCCTTAAAATTGGATATTTCGGGAGTAATTATATTTATTCTTCTCGCGGACATTTGAAATATTCTGTTTGCACTTAAAATTTAAAAAACGATGAGTTTAGTTCAAAATAAGCTTTACAATCATCGATTTTGAAACTTTAAGTGCAAAAAAGATGTCGGGCACTGTAGTTCACTTCGTTTCAAATTGCGAAACTCAGATGTTTTCATTAAAAATTTCCCTCCAATATTTGTCAGGAATTAAATTATATTTGAAATATAAAACAAAATGGGGAATAGTTTACATCCATTTTGTACATATTAAACTTAAGCTCCCATTGTCAAAGTTCAAGTGATTTAAAAAGTGGTATCAAACCGACGTGTTCCAAGACGACAAATCGTTTGAACGTGCGAGTCATACTAGATTACCTTATGCTAATATTTACGGTTGAATCTCACAGGTTTTTAAAGAAGATTTTATCACATCATAATGGTGTCACCATTACGAAATCAACTTAACTATTACACACAAATTGTACAAAATTGTACAGATTTGGCGTTGTTTAATCTAGGAAGTCGATGTAAGATTTTAGTCCCTTAATTTTTTTCACAGAGATTCTCCATAATCATTCAAAAATTTTTGAAAAATTCAAATATACAATTCAAAACTAAATTGCATTGATATTTTTTGACTGACAGAGCTCGTAAGATAAAACAAGATTCTATTTTGAGCGTCCCTCTTAGAGTCGGGCAAAGATTCAAACAAACGACGTTTCTTTCTAACATGAACCTTTTTGCACCGAAAACCTCAGGAAAACTATTTAATTGTACGATTCAGAATATGTCATAACTTTTTCATGTGTGAAACTACAAGCTTCCCAAAAATGAAAAATATTTGTTTCTGAACACCTCTGTCCCACAAAACTGACGATTTAAATTTATCGACTCATAATTATTTTGAAGATGTTTTTTATTAAAAACCCTGAAAGTCTATAAATTTTATCATACTGCCAAAATGTTAATTGAATTTTATGACAGTACCAGAAGAACTGGTAATTTTGAAAATACAATGGTAATGTGTTTATTTTTGAAATGATAAAATAAATTTTTCACAAATTTTTTGTTCAAAACATAAAATTATTATGTTTTAAGTTAAAACTTTTAACTCTCCAAAATCAATAATCAAAGTACAGTGGTTTTTCATATGCCAAATGATAAATATCCGCGGCAAATTTTAAATTAAAATTATTACCCCTAGAAGAATGAATATTTTAAAGCAACTTTTCCGATAATGAAGTTCAAGGGAATTCAAGTGCAAAAAAGAGCGAAATTGAAAGTTTTCCATTATTGCCCTTGGCTTAAAAATTTTAATTCTTGTTCAATAAATAAGCATTTCTGTCTTATAAGTAAATTCAGAGAATGCCCTATTGACCAAAAAAATGCGTTCCTAGTCCAGAATTAAATCTTGGCATAACTTCCGATTTTCACAATAGCTGAAGTTTACAAAATGTGAAACCAAAATTTGCATAATATGCTATTAGACATGTTTTGACTTGACAGTTTACATATGGACACTGAGCTATTTACAGATAAACGAAATCCATCTAATGTGACGACTTATCATATATAAACTGAGGGCCCTTTACTGACAATCGGGGCTATTAAAAAACAACAAACGCCGGCAGATCCTTGCAACTTACAAAACAGTAAATTTAAGAATAAGCCCGTTGAATCAGCTGAAATTTGAGCGGCCAACCAAATCATAGTCTTGCCTTTTGAATCATACGAACAGTCACGATCGGGCGAAATCGACCAGATGGTACAAATGCCCAAACTATTAAAATTCACTTTTATTCTTTCAAAACATTTTATTTCGCAAACTCAAACTTCACGTCAATTTTTTCGAATTAATTTTTTCAAATAAAGTTTCCACTGTTCGTTCAAAGCTTTATGAAAATAAAAATGGATTAACATTTGGTGTAGCCGTAACTTTTACGAGCAGAGTAGAGATGGAATAAACTTCTAATTTCTTTACGATTTCTAAACAAAACGTGAAGCTTATGATTTTGATTTATTTGACCCTTGGAAGCACAAAAAAATAGTTTCGCAAGAGCATTAGAGCCTTTCAGGAGGCTCTACTATTAGATCAACCTCCAATTTTTTCTAAATGATCAAATTGAAGAAATAAATTTTCGAAAAAAAAATCAAATTCTAAAAATTTCATTTTTAATGCTAGAAAAAAAAGTTTGAAAAACAAGTTGAATTAAACTACGTGTTACTACCTCATGACGCGTCATGACGTGCGTCATATATCTGTTGGAAATCATAAGATTTTTATAAATAAGCTCAAAATATTCATGAAAAATCACGTATTCTTGGTAAAAACTGTCAGTTTTCTAGATTTAATAAAATTATCTGATTATTATCACAATATTAAGGCAAATATGATATAAGAGTACCACTCTGGCATGATTTTCACCGATTAAATATATTTTGAAAACATATAATTTTTCCATATCAATATCGAAATACGATCCATTTTCAAGTCGAAAGGTACTTTAGTAGTAGTATTTTATCAGAAGCTAGAGTTAGACAAAAAATGGCCTTTCAATCAACTCGCCATACAATTAAACCTATTTGCAAAACAAAATTAAAAATGTTTTTTGATCTGAATCACCAATATTTATAATTAATTTGTACGAAAAGTGTCTGCGAACATTTTTTGTACCATTTTTGGATGATTCAAAGTAGCTTGAGTCTTTCAAAAGGCCCTGTGCCTCCAAGAGTTAATATATTTCATAATACATTTGAATACTGAAGCGGAGAAACTTCATAAAGCAGTTATTAAATCAGTTTTTTGTTTGATACAAAAGAAATCCTTGATAATATTTTTCATCATTTTTTATAATTTGGTGATTATGTTGCTTTTAAATTTTAAGGTGAGCAATATCTCAAGAAACTTTTTTCATCTAACAGAGAACACTCATCTTGAACGATATGACACATTATGGAAGGGTATTAATTTCGAGAGCTCAAATGATTAAGGGCATCCCGGTTCCTACATTTTCTGCAGTTATTATGTCATAAAAATGCACCAAATCAATCGTTTATATTTTGAAAGCACAGAACAACTCAAATAAAAACAAAAAAAATTCGAAATGTTTGAATTTTTTCGATTTTTTCTCGAGTATTTTTTTCAAAAGTAACTGGAAAAGTACGTTTGTTTCAATTTGACCCTTAAAACATTAAAATTTCGGCTTGACGTAAGCCAACTTTCTCTTCAGTGTTTCCCAAGCTTTCCTTTGAGCTTATTTTCGAAAAAATCGAAGTCCATTTTTTTCGGAATTTTTTTCACGTGACCTTGAAAAATTCATATTTTGAGTTTGGAGTCGAAATTGAAAAAAAACGGCTCCCCTTGAGTTTTTATTTGTTTTGAGCTACCTTTTGCAAAAATTTGAGTAAATTTTGAAATTTAACTTAGAAGGAAATAGATTTTCCGATGAACTAAGTTCAAAAAACGGTGGTTTAACGCATATTCTAGAAAAAATTTAGCATTTATCAACAAAGCGGCTTCCCTTGAGTAAGACCTACTAATTCTACGGGTTATGTTAAAATTAAAATTTATTTCAAAATAAAACCTGAAAGGAGATAGATTATCCGTTTTGGCTTAGGTCTCCCTGTCACAATTATGTTTCTGGGAGTGTATGCATGCAAAAAACTTTAGACACATGTTTTACGCAAGATGAAGGCTAGTTCTACAAACTGGCTTATCTGAATAATATCTTTGAAGCTCTGTTTGGCTAATATTTCATCGAGACTATGTCAAATTGGGGACCGGGATACCCTAAAAATTAAATTGAATAATAATATTTCAACCTTTAACTTCGTCGATGTGTTTCGACATGCAGTCACCAAAAAATTCATAAAGTACAAATTGTTTGACTTTATACATTGATGTAGTGGTTCGGTGAACCAGGTTCACATTTCGAGCCTATATATATGGATTAGGGGCCTTCAGTTGACATATCATAAATATTTGCATGACTAAAAACAAAGCCGGTTATTCGCACCCAATCGAACCCTGGATTGCAGAATAAGCCGATTTCATTGATGACAACCAATCAAAAGTTCGAATTCCTTATTTTTCAAATAGATCACGATCTGTCGGTTAAAGGCCCTTAATCGATATATGATTGTTCAGTCAGAGAGTTGAAAATAAATTGAGAAACAAATTGACACAAAGAAACAATTATTTGGAAGATTTGAAATAAGAAATTTACAAAGTCAAAAATGAACAATTAGAAAAATTTGTCAAATAAATCATAGTTTGGATCTAGCGCCGTTAATGGTGGTTATTGACAATTTTATCGGTCAATTTCGACTGACTCGTACATTAGAAATATCGGTTAACTTCCAGGGAGTTACTCCCTGCAGAATCTTTGAGGGGAAATCTGCAATATTGTACCTTGAACCGATATTTCTGTGCACTACCTGTTCACTTATCCAAACGTTGTACCCTTAACCGTACGATTTTTGGTTGAGATAAAACCGCTAATAAACTTAACGCCTATATATGGATTACCCGCCCTCAGAGTAAAAATCCTAATTATTTGAATGATACAAACAACGCAAGATATTAGCACCCAATCAAAACCCTTGATTGCGGAATAGGCCGATTTCATTGGTCAGATTAAGAAAGGATCAACCAATCAAATGCTCAGATTTCGCATTCTTTAAATATTGAGGATTTGTGCTTTGAGGGCGGGTGATCCATATCCTCTTAGGAAGTAGATTGTTAAATTCTGGTTTTGTCTAGTACATTATGTACGTTAAGTAGTACCAATGTACTAGACCAAACCATAATTTAACAATCTACTTCCTAAGGGGATATAGAATTCACCCTTACCCGAACTTTTTCCGGCTGAGCTCGGGTGTTCGGATAAGGGTACAGTCTGTGTACCAGGGAAGGGCATCCGAGCAGATTTCCAAGATCGGTTCGGTTAGGATATTTCGGGCCTCAAAATCAATCTCATCGCAAAAAAAACTTGGCTCAGAATGACGCAAACATTGATACAAGATTCAACATTACAATAGGTACGAATTTTTGACTCTCAACAATTCTTATTTCAAATCCTCTTTGCAAAATGAACAAAACTTGGCTTTCGAATATTCTATTTGCAGTCAGTTTATGATTGAAGAAATCCAGCTCATGTAAGATTCTATTTTAATGTAAACTTCATCTGAATTATATTTTTAAGTCAATATTTTTGTTATCAATAAGATATAATATCTTAGATATTTAAGAATGTCTCGATAAAGCAACTATAATTTACCGAGACATACGGCTGTTTTTTGTGGTTAAAATGTATATAAAATGACTTATCACGAAAAAACAATCCGATCCCGATCCAATATTCTTCAAATTCAACCGATTCGATCCAGATCCATTTTTTGAGAGCCTACTGATCCAATCACGACTCAAAAAAAATCAAATGTGCCGACCCCTGCACTGGATTAAAAGTTCTAAAATAAGTAAAAACATTTCTAGTTTTTATTATAACCTGAAGCCCCTGAGCACATGGACGATCTATTGAGGCCAAATTCTGCCATTCCCCAAAGAGTAAACCGCAAATTATTTTTCGAATTTATTCTTTTTCTGCTGTATAATTGTTCGGCTGTTTCGGGACTAATCGGTGTCGAGCAACTTAAGGAGGTACCAATATCTGCCATACATTCAGCTCCAAATCCAGCAGAAATTTCATCGTTGTAACTTTGGGTAGCACAAATTTGATGAGTTTTACTAAAAATATGTTCCTTTATGATAAACCCTTCAATTCGTGTTCGAACTAAGGATGATATTTTTTGGATGACATCACAGGGTTTGCGTCGAACGATATCAATGTATTTTTATTGTACTGTGTAGCACAGTCTGTGTTGACGATGTAAAAATATGATAATGTTATCAGGCAACGTTTCGATTTATTATTTGCCACGTTTTAAATGTGAGGTGACCAATAACAGCAAGAAATACATTTTTGCCGTGACAATCTATTTGGATATCCTTTTAAACCATTATGGTTAGTTTTTGCTCCGAGAAAGGTGAGTTATTCTTGAATGCTTATTTAGTCGCTGAATGGGTAGAAGATTTATGTCAATTTATCACGTCGGGCCCGGGGTAATTTTAAGTCTGAAGTCTGGCCAAAAACTAACCATAATGGTTTAAAGGGATATGCTTCGGAAATATTTATGATTGTGATAATTGTTAATTTTCGAATAATTTATTGGTTGAACGTATATCCGGTGGTCTTATTGGTCAAACGCGAACACGATATTAGAGCCTCAGAGATCTTGATCTTTGATATTGTTGTGAACAAAATTCTTCAAAAGAGAATAAGTAGACATGAAATAAAACGAAGTATAAACTACATTCGAAATATTTTTGATGAACTTCATGTCATAAGATATCGATCCTATCCTAACTGCGCCTATTCACAACCAGTAGGCGTAACTATAGAGCCCCAGTGTCCAATCAGAATACTCAGTTGTCGCTTAAATCCAAGTACCGCATACTTCCTCCTATTGGTCCCCTCCCGCTCCTGCGTGTAAAGGCGCAGTTAGGAGATTTTCGATAATGATCAGTGAGATTTTGAATCTTTGAGAATGCAAGAATTATGCAAAAAATAATTCTTGTAAAAATAATTCCATCTGTGGAAAGATTATTTTACTAATTCATTCTTAATATTTTTGCACTTGAAGATGATTAAGACATATTTAATAATATTTATGACGACAAGATATAATTCAAAAAATTTATATTTTCAAACTAAAAAGATATTCGGTACTCAAAATGAAGCATTTTCAGTATTTGAAACTTTTTCGCCTTATCATTTGGAAAGTTTTCAGTTTATTTGACTTTATAAATTTTATTTATGTTTGACATTTCACGCTAATAACCTAATGACTTATTGTTTTCAAAAGCTCGAATTATAACGTAATTTCGGCGATGAAAACACATGTTTGCGTTCGAGTCGCCATTCGCATTTTACGGATTTAGAGAAATAAACTTTATAAACTAAATCCACATTGTTCGTATTTGCATGTGCTCACGTTAAATATAATACAAGCCCTTGGCTTTGTATCAGTGGTACCAGAAGTGATACACAAATTAGAACCTCGTGAATTTTTTTTTGAAAAAAAAGAAAAAAATAAAGAATAACGGTAATATTATTATTTATTTTTAGCAAGAAAATGATTTATTAACCCAGTAAAAAGCCTAGATACCACTGTGAACACTAGGTACTAGAGCCGTGTCATTTTCAAAAAGTCTCGATTTATTTACCGTTAATTAAGAAAAAAGACTTATTATATTTAGACATTTAGTAGTCTATAATATACAGTCTATTTATTATTTTGTGAAATACCGGCATCCGATATTATTTTTCGTCACGGCATAAAAAAAAACTTTGCCATGAGATTTCAAGCAGCAAATGATTTTCTCTTACATTTGAAAAAAATTCGGTCTGACTGTAG
>SCLH01000358.1:55243-103360 GCA_004367855.1 Oikopleura vanhoeffeni
TTGGGCTCATTTTTTTAACAAATTTAAATAAAAACATAAAATCCCCTTTTATCGGCCTTCGGCCGATTTTTGGCTCATTTTTCAACAAAATTTAATGAAAAACATAAAATCCTTTTTAATCGGCCTTCGGCCGATTTTGTGCTCATTTTTCAACAAAATTTTATAAAAACATACAATTCCCTTTCATCGGCCTTCGGCCGATTTTGGGCTCATTTTTCAACAAAATTTAAAAAAACTTAAACTCCCCTTTTATCGGCCTTCGGCCGATTCTGGGCTAATTTTTCAACAAATTTTAATAAAAACATAAAATCCCCTTTTATCGGCCTTCGGCCGATTTTGGGCTCATTTTTCAACAAAATTAAAAAAAACTTAAACTTCTCTTTTATCGGCCTTCCGCCGATTTCGGACTCATTTTTTAACAAAATTGAATAAAAACATAAAATCCCCTTTAATCGGACTTCGGCCGATTCTGGGCTCATTTTCCAACAAAATTTTATTAAAACATAAAATTCCCTTTTATCGGCTTTCGGCCGATTTTGGGCTCATTTTTCAACAAATTTTAATGAAAACATAAAATCCCCTTTTATCGGCCTTCGGCCGATTTTGGGCTCATTTTTTAACAAAATTGAATAAAAACATAAAATCCCCTTTTATCGGCTTTCGGCCGATTTTGGGCTAATTTTTCAACAAAATAAAAAAAAACTTAAACTCCCTTTTTATCGGCCTTCGGCCGATTTCGAGCTCATTTTTCAAGAAAATAAAAACATAAACTCCCCTTTTATCGGCCTTCGGCTGATTTCGGACTCATTTTTTCACAAAATTGAATAAAAACATAAAATCCCTATAATAATTAATAATAATTAATCAGCCTTCGGCCGTATCTGGGCTCATTTTTCAACATAATTTTATAAAAACATAAAATTCCCTTTTATCGGCCCTCGGCCGATTTTGGGCACATATGTCAACACAATTTAATAAAAAACATAAAATTCCCTTTTATAGGCCTTCGGCCGATTTTGGGCTCATTTTTCAACAAAATTTAATAAAAAACATAAAATCCCTTTTTATCGGCCTTCGGCCGATTTCGGACTCATTTTTCAACAAAATTGAATAAAAACATAAAATCCCCTGTAATCGGCCTTCGGCCGATTCTGGGCTCATTTTTCAACAAAATTTTATAAAAACATAAAATTCCCTTTTATCGGCCTTCGGCCGATTTTGGGCTCATTTTTCAACACAATAAAATACATAAAATCCTTTTTGAAACGAGTCCAGTGTATGCGGAAATGATGACTCGTCAAAAATATCACTAAACTTTTTTCAAGTTATATGACCCTTATATTAACCTATATGTATATCGATTATGATGCCCGGGTAACATAAATATCTTATTCCCTATTTTTTTCACAGGCAAATAAGATATTTATGTTACCCGGGCATCATAATCGATATTATCTCCTTTAAAATAAATATATTGGGTTTACTTAAGGTGAAACCGGAAGTAGTGAGCTTTTATAGATAACATCAAATTGTTTAGCAAATCAATTCGTCCTGAAATCCACTTCTGAGTATGATCTTACTGCTTTATTAAAGATTATAAATTAATTTTCTGTGAAAGCGGAACTCATGAGACATTAAAAATATCACCAAAATGTTTATTAATAAATTTGACTATAAATTTATACTACCGGTCAAACCGGAAATTATCAATTATCATAAATAATCCAAAAATTGTTTTTGAAATAATTTGACACCATAATCTACTTCAAATTAGAGCATTCATAATCACAGTCAATGTTAAGTCTCACTTCCGGTCAAACCGGAACTGATGAGTCATTAAAAATATCACCAAAATTTTTCTCAAGGAATTTTACCCTAAATTTCAGTCCTAGGTATAATCTCACTGGTTTAATAAGGATTATTACTTTACTTCCGGTCAAACCGGAAGTGATGAGCCATTTAAAATATCACCAAAAAATTTTCTTTTAATTAACCTTAAATTTCACCCCCAGTTATAATTTAATTGCTTAAATTAAAATTATTTCTTTATTTCCGGTCAAACCGGAAGTGATGAGTCATCAAAAATATCACCAAAATTTTTATCTCTCAATTTACTCTCAAATTTCACTCACAGGTATAATCGAACTGGTTCAATAAAGATTATTACTTTACTTTTGGTCAAACCGGAAGTGATGATTCATCAAAAATATAACCAAATTTTTTCTCTTTCAATTTTACTTTAAATTTCACTCATAAGTATAATTTAACTGCTTAAATCAAGATTTTACTTAACTTCCGGTCAAACCGGAAGTNTTGAAATGTCAAACATAAATAAAATTTATAAAGTCAAATAAACTGAAAACTTTCCAAATGATAAGGCGAAAAAGTTTCAAATACTGAAAATGCTTCATTTTGAGTAACGAATATCCCTTTAACACCTTTTTGATAATTTGAGAGATGTAGGTTGGGAGAGCCAATCCTAACACTCCTGAGACCCCTTCTAGCCACTCATGAGGCCGCTTTCTCTTCTTTTCAGCCTACATCTCTCAAATCATCAAAAAGGTGTTAAAGGGATATCCCTTTAACACCTTTTTGATGATTTGAGAGATGTAGGCTGAAAAGAAGAGAAAGCGGCCTCATGAGTGGCTAGAAGGGGTCTCAGGAGTGTTAGGATTGGCTCTCCCAACCTACATCTCTCAAATTATCAAAAAGGTGTTAAAGGGATATTCGTTACTCAAAATGAAGCATTTTCAGTATTTGAAACTTTTTCGCCTTATCATTTGGAAAGTTTTCAGTTTATTTGACTTTATAAATTTTATTTATGTTTGACATTTCAAGCTTATTTATACTGTAAATACTAAATGTAAAATACAGTGAATAATACCGTCAATTTCCCCGAAAAATGCAGGGTTAATAATAAGCAATGATTAAAAATCGAGAATTTTTTATAAACGTCGCTTAGTCGACGGTCGCTCCTTAAAAAAATCAATCCTTGCGATTCAATTCTAAAAAAATTCCAATTGTTCAAACAAGAGCGGTCGGCAAAATTTTTTCAAGAAGACCACTGATCAAAAAAAAGATTTTCTTTACAGGGGGCGATATCGCCAAATTTATCAATACCGCCGAAATAAACCTACGCAATTTCACGATTTTTAGCTAAATTCTTGCCAACGCCAATATTGCCGAAACTTCGTGGACGTTGGAGGTTTGTATTAGGAATTACTTGGAGTGCGTCATGAATAGAACGTCATATTAGAAATTTTCCAAATTTTATTTTTTTGATTTTAATGATTAAGTTTGATGGAGTAAGTTATTCTACACATTTTACTTCATTTGAACTCCTATTGTGAAACTCCTTATACAATTGAAAAACATTTAAAACTATGACGTCATTCCGAACGCCCACGCGTTGTTCATTTTTGAACAAAAAAAATTCTGTCCCCATATCCCCGAAAGTGCCAATATCGCCGGAAGTGCCCAATATTGCCAAATTAAAAAATGTACGTAAAACGATTTTTTACGTATTACCGAACTGTTTGGATCCAATTTTTTGACGAGTCAGCCGGTCCGATTTAATTTTATCGGCGGGTCCATATCCCTTTTTCACACTTTCCGAAATATTTGGGCCCTACTACTAAAAACACACTACGCTTACTACACAGGGCTCAAATATCCCGGATGGTCTGGAAGTGGGATATTGATCCGATCCAACATAATTTTCAAATGGTCCGACCCCTTGTATCAAAAACACGCTGATGAAGGGCTTTTCAAATAATATTTTGTTGTCAGCTAAAGTAAAAACTAACTTGTAATAACGTCCAAACTGCTCGAAGCATTCTTTATCAGATCGGATAAAAACGAACTTCGAATGTTCTTCACATTCTGCATTATGACAAGCACCTTTTGTTCGGATTTTGCAAGTTGCACTTTCTTGGAATTTTTTTTAAAGTAGGCGTCGATAACAAAAGGGAAAAATATCGAGTTTTTGGTAGTTGAAATTATAATTTATTTCGAATTATAATTTATTTGGTTTCATTATTTCTCTTAAAAATTTACCTTTGAACTTTTTCTGGCCATTTGGCAAGCAAATCGGAGAAATAAAATAATCATATTCTTTTACACATGTTTTGAGCTCTATTAGCGCTAAAGCATCGAGAGATTTCACTTTTTTGATTGAAGAACTAAAATTGGAATTAGCCAAAAATAATAAAAAGGTTAGATCGATTTAACTCAATTCGATTCAATATTATTTATGATACGATCAGATTACTATTTAAAAATCAAATCAGATCATTGCGGTAGAAAAAATTCGATCACATCAAGTGAAATAATTAAAAGAACGAATAAGAGCGTATCAGATCAAAATTTAAATCGAACCCGGATATGTTCAAGAAATAAATAGTCTGATTTTGCCGATCCCTGAACTAAAATTCGAATCACCAAATCCAAGCTCTGCCAAAGTTTTGTTTGTGGTTCCCTTAAAACAGCGATTAGGAGCCAGTACCCAGCAGTTTTTGATAAGAGAACCCGAACAAAATTGAGTACTGTTACCATCAAGAAGTCGAACTCGCCACGGCTCACTCCCTGGAATAACTTCTTGTCCCTGTCTTCACGAGTTTTTAATTAATGATTAGTGTAAGATAGAAACGGCAAAAACGGGAAACAATTTTTCTCTAATACTTTTTTGGGGTTAATTTCAGCACTGAAACTGAAAGTGCGAAAATAAATAAAATCTGAGCTATTTAGTATTGTGAGATGCTTGGTGAGCCCTTGGAAGCATAGAAAGAAAAGTTTCGCGGAGTTTCAAATTATAGAAATTTTATGTTTAATTCTAAAAACATAGGTTCGAAAAACAAAATTAATTAAACCACTTGATACTACCTCATAGTAGCACACACTTCTAACTGTAATGTTTCTTACTATTGTGTAGTGTTTTTTCAGGGTGGGCTCGACTAGGACCGCCACCGGTGGTCGCGCCATAACAAATTCACAAATGTAGTGAGTTTAATTTCTCATTTGTATTTGGACGCAATATCGTAGTTTCGTTAAAGTTCTTTTATTAAATCTTATTCGTCAATTGTCCTAGTATTATGTAAGCTAAATTGTAAAATAATTTAAAGAATTGCCAGCTGAACTCCAGAGTTGGATATGGGGATATTCGTTTGTTCCTGATTTCACCAGATGTTATTTATCTGATTTTGGATCATAATCAAGTTTAAAGTCAAATTAAAATAATTCAAAGTAAAAATTTACAAGTAGTTTTTCAATAATTTAATAATAAAAAATTTGTTAATTTATTAAAATTGTTTGTCATAAATATTTATTACATTTATAAATGTTAAGAATATTATTTCATAGTACGTCTCGCTATCTAAACCGCGCGGTACTTCAAAACTCTTGTCTGATTAATATATTCTATTGAGACAAAATATTCTAAAATTAGTTCGAACTGATTCGGATTTAAATACAGGTTTTCTAAAAAAATTTGTAGTTTTTTCTATTTGATGTAATTATTTTATAATTATTACTATATTCAAGTAAACATGGTATGAGAGTACCATTCTGGCATGATTTTCATAAATTTAGTATTTTTTCAAACCACATCATTTTTTCCATACCAATATTAAAATAATTTTTTTCAAATTCCCTTCATAAATGAAAATTCTCGTCTAAGAACTTCCGTAGAAAGTATATTTTTAACAAGATGGCGTCAAAACTTTTGACTCAAAAGACTTTTCTACAAATTGGCTTATTTCAATTTTTTATTCCATTTTCAACACGGGTTTAAATTAAATTGAATCATTTAATATTATGAGCATTTAATGCTCAGCATTATCTTGAATTGAAATTATTCTATTTTCAGATAAATTGTTATCGTGCTAACTCTCATTTGTCCAGATCCAAGCTCTAGATCACAAGATACAATTATCGTAAAAATACATTTCCTTATTTTAACTGTTAGAACCAGAACCGATGTCTGTTTAAAACAGAACTGATGTATGTAATGATAAGATAAAAATTAAGTAAAGCAAGTTTACAATGTTATTTAAATTTTTACATCCACAAAAAATTTGCATTTAAGCAACGGTAAATCTATTGTTTTTGATACGATCACGTTAATCGTTCAGAGAAAAATCTGAATTCGTTTATCTTGAAACATACTCGCAGTTTTCTCGTTAACTGGGTTTTTTTTATTCCGTTGGGTTAACAGACGTATTAAATTTGTAATGTTCAAACTTTGAACTTCAAAGAAAACATAAATCAATAATCTAGAGGGCAAATTTTGCTTGCCATCCCTGCGTTTTTCGTGGAACAAAAAAAACGCCGTAAAAAAGTTTGTTTACATACGGCGTTTTTTTAGTTCCGTGTTTGGCTGTCTACCCGGCGGAATAAAAAAGAACGCAGTAAACAAAAGAACTCAGGGCCTGAGTCTCAGGCTGTACATTTTCAGAGTAATTAATCATTTCAACTAAAAATTTCTGATGTTTTCAATAAATCGAACTTAATTGGATCCGAGGAAGTAATTTTCGAAAATATAGAAATAATATGGTTATTTTGATTAAAATTTCCATTTTTGGTGGAGAATTTTTTTGAAACTGATTCGAGTATTTTGCGCGATTTTGACAAAAGACACCCAATGAAAGTGCTAGAAAAATGAAAAAAAACTTTCCTTGGGCTTGCATCTCTATGGCCATTATAATAATAACCATCTCTCACTTTGAGAGCCACATCTTTTCGTCTTCCGCCCGAATCCATCATATAATTTTGCAAATTTTTAGAGGGAAGTAACTTGAGTGAATCATTAAACTGGAACTTCAAATCATAAACAAATTGTGATTTTAAGTACCTTGCGTGATTGCCAACCTGATCACTTTAAAATTTATTAACTGGCGTATATCCTTTTACCAACCAAAGCCCATCTCAAAAATGTTAACTATCTCTATAGCGCGTGTTTGAATCCCACTAATGTTGTCTTAGTGATTGTCTTGAATATCCCCTATTCACACCTTTGTAAATATCCCGGCCCTGATTAGGGAACGTAGTGTGTTTTTAAGTACTAGGGCTGGGATATTTACAAAAGTGTGAATAGGGGATATGATTGTAGGCAAGGGTGCTTAACTCTCAGCCGCCCGTCAGGCGCTGCAGCGCCTGATCGACTTTAAACGGTTTTTTCGACCCTTATACATAATGAGATCATCGTCGACCAAGTGAACGCTAAAACTTTTTGCCAAAATTTTTTTGTGCGTTTTTTTGGGGGGAATTACAGTACTTTTTCTGTAAATCAATCTCAAATTTGTCCAAAACATATGTAAGGATTACTCTACAGAAAAGACTTTTTTTCATTACGGTATAGTTGAAAAACGATCACGTGACCGTTAAAATGAGAAATAAGATATGTTTCAAACGACGTGAAAACATAAATATGGTACTTATTCACACAAGCTCCGCATGTGAAATTTACTTTTGATAACGACAACGTTGTCTTCGTCCTCAAAAAATTTTCGAATTTAAACTGGCTAATTTCAGTACTTTTTTTTTGCAAAAACATCTCAAATTACCTAGAAAAAATTATAAGAAGTATATTTTTGACATAGTTTGGTAAATTATGTATTTAAAAGTGAAGTTTATATGCACGCGAACGTATAAATTGTATATTGAACTTCCATAATGTGAACAATATATGATCTTCGCTCTGATTGGCTGACAGGCTAAAAATCGTATTGTTTCATCAGAATGACTTATTTTGAACTTTTTTAAAAATTTGTTTTACCATCAGCGAGATATTTTCTGAATTTTCACATCGGAGACTAAATTGGGTGGGTCCCTCAATGACAAACTATAGAGAATGGTATTTATAATCAGGCGCTGCAGCGCCTGACGCGGCGGCGGGGCCATCTTAGCTGCGATCGTACCCGAGTTAAGGGGTACTGATCGATTCACAGAATTTTCTAAAAACTGGAGACCAGACTAATAGCAAAAAAATGAGAATGAAGAATATTCTTATGTAACCATTCTCGGTAACCACACATCGACTTTTATTTTTGGTTTTTTATACGATGATATTATGTGGGACTTGTTGTGGCCGAGTCGATTTCAATACAACCCCTTAATATTCGAGACCGCATTTTGATCGGTGGTGTAATCACTCCAAGCAATCCTAAGACATCACTAGACAACTTGTGGGTTCGAACACGCGCATAGAGATAGTACGTTTTTAGAGATGGACTTCGGTTGGTAAAAGGATATAATATGGGTAATTTTTATTTTATCTCATGATGAAAAACTGAAAACGTATTTCATTTTAAAGCCTCGTTAAAACGTGAATTAGGCTTAACCTTGAAGACAACAACTGTATTTTAAAAATTGACAAATTTTGAACTTTTGTCAGAATTTATTTTTTTTTATTTTTTGAAGTTCCACCTTTCTATAGAATGCTTTCTAATAATTCCGCACGCTGGGTAATTCACAAAGGTCCAATCAGCTGAATTATAAGAATATTGAACATGTTCGAGTTGACGAATTGGCCAGTTGGAAAAGGATTGAATTGATTTTATACTCTTCACAGCGATTTTATCAGAAATTTCACATTAAGATAATGTCGAAAAATATCAATTAATAGATTAACCAGAAATTATTAACAAGAAAGAAAGCTTAAAGGGGGTTCTATAGTCAGCCGATATCTTTTATACTGGTAATGCTATTGACCGGTTTTTACTATTTTTTATCTCGACGTAGCTTGTTTAATTATATAAAGAAATAAAAATTTTGAATAATTTGATATCCTGGATTTTTTTCATACAATTTGAAATAAGCTTATTTTGAGTATATCGAAAATTCTGCCTAGTCGTAAAATTGTATTGATACGTCACAAATATGAAAATCCAGCAATTTGATTTGTCACTTCTCGAGAATCCAGCAATTTGATTGGTCACTTTCTATTTTTGTAACGTATCAATCCAATTTTACGACTAGGCAGGATTTTCGATATAGGTTCTATAGGTAAGTCGTATCTTTTTAACTAAGAAAACTAGAGATCTGATTCTATGATTTTTGAACTCAACGTGCCTTTCAAGTTATGAACAACTCAAAAAATCATGAAAATTTTCAAAAATTTCCGAAAAAAATATTAAGAAAAATTTTAAGTGTGAAAATAAAAAATGTTTCTGCTCTAGCGCTCTGTTTAATATTTGGTAATGGTTTATTATACCCAGAAACATTTAACTCACGAATCGTTTGATACATTTGAAAATGTCATACGATGACATGAATGTTAAAAACAAATTTTCAAATCGTTATCCTGGGAGTTAAAAAATGAAATCGTTACATCGGACGAAGAATTTTATTGAAAATTATCTCAGAAAGCTTAATCGAAAAAATTAAATAAGTCCTCAACAAAATTTAACCGGGCTCATGCCTACATATGTACTTAAAAGCATCTACTATACTAATAAGGGGTCATGCTTTCTTCGGACAGCTTGCGTGGGTTGAAGATAGTGTCATAATGGGTAAGTTCAACCCCATTGGCGGAAATTTCCACATGATGTAATAATTTCCCTTATTCAATTGTAAATAAAATCTTGCTCTACTAAAGTAATTTATATTATGTTCAATGTTTGCTAAAGAAAATGAAAAAAATCCAAAATTAAATCACATAGATTTTGTTCAAGATCGCACGCTTCTTCCATTTGATTAAACGATTATTTTTTGAGCCATATTTCAAGGAAAATATATTGACCCCATTTATAAATACAATCCAATTTCTGTCTCCAAATTTTATTTCTAGCATGTTTTCTGAAAATAGGGTTTTTATTAAGTGGGTCGTCACAACCCGGTTGTGTCCGCAAACAAATTATGATTTAAATTATATAACAAAATTCGATAAAATTGGTAGGTCTGGGTCTCGTGGAAAACAGACAACAGTTTTTATTGCTCGAGGTAACTACCAAATTGATTATCTTTAATTTTGTTCGGCGATATTGTTTCATTTATAAAATAAAGTTTATCATTTCCGAACTAAAACTGAAACATTAAAATTATAATCACCTTATTTAACTCTGTGAACGATTCTAGCGTTAGAACATGTAACAGGTTACCTGTTGTCAGATGACCGCGAGACCACTACTTCAAACTTACCTTCATTTTGATTATTCAGATTTTGATTTGAAATTATCTCTCCCCGTTGAACTCTTCTACCATCCGATGTGATAGAAGTAAACAAAATATTTCTAGTTTTTCCGGCGATTTCAATTCGAAGAGGAGTCCAAATTTTCGTTTTTCTCAAATTTATAATCGGGTTGTCCGAGTTATGGCGACCAAGTTTGAACTTGACAGAAATTTATTATTGATATCTGGACAAGTACTCAAAAATATTTGCATATCACAGGTTTTGACGACGTATTTTCGAGTGTTGTGCTCATCGTTCATGAACCTTTGGGTAACAATAAATAACACAAAATTTTTTTTTGAAAAAATAGGTTTTGGATGAGAACAGTCGAACTTTCAATCATTCAAAATACATGTACAATGNCAAATTTTATAAGTATCCATTTTTTGCGATTTTATAAATTTTTATTTTTGTAAATCCCTTTATTACACTTTGCTTAGAATGCGTAGCCACAACGTTAAAATCACACGTTAAAATGAGTAGTGGCTACGCATTCTAAGCAAAGTGTAATAAAGGGATATCCTCAATGTACCACTTCTTGGTTACAAAATTTGATTAATTTCTATCGGACCGTTTTTGAGAAAAAAGACATTCAATACAAAATAAGTGTTCTAGAACTCTCCGCCTACCTGGTGCTATGATGCTCAAAATGAAAAATTTTCACTTTCAGTCGAGAGAAGAAGAATAGATCTGCATATCAGTATTTTCAGAATTTTCAAAAATTGTACTGTTTTTTTCTGAGCCCTCATCTGAAATATCAAAAATCGTTGAGCACCCACTTAACGACCAAAATCTCCCAGCCACGCTTAACCCTCCGAAGCATATAAAAAAAGTTCCGCCGAGGCACAAAAGCCTTTCAGGAGGCTATTCTTTGAGCGTTGATTACAGAAAACTGCTTCGAGATCAACCTTCAATTTTTCTTTAATCATCAAGTTGAAGAGTTAAATTTTTGAAAAAAAAATTCTTATTGTATAAATTGTATTTTTAATTTTAGAAAAAAACGGTTGAAAAGAAAGGTTAATTAAACCACGTGATACTACCTCATGGTAGACTCCAGTAAATGTATGTGTATCTCAATAACTGCGCAGTTCCCTGTTCTACTCAATACTTTTGTCCGATTGACTATATCTGTTAGAAATCAAAAAATTAGTTTTGTAAAAGTAGGTCAAGAATATTCATTGAAAAATACACGTTTTTTGTGGAAAAATTTGTTAGTTTTTCGATTTAATAAAATTATTTGATTTTTTTTTACAATATTAAGGCAAATATGGTATAAGAGCACCACTCTGCATGATGTACATCAGTGTTCACAATTATATATTTTTTCAAAAACATATCATTTATCCATACTAATATCGAAATAGATATTGAAATTTCACCCCAAAAAAAATATTTTCTGCTCCAGATATTGCCCAGAATGCTAATTTTTTGCAATGTACTTAAAACACTGTTGTTCCTAAAAACTGGTTTATTTGAAATTTTAAACTTCCAAATTTGAATCAAAAAGTATTTTTTCGAAAGTAAAACTTAAGCGAAAGATCGCCTTTCAATCAACTCGTCATGAAATTTCAACCTACAGTATTGAAAAAAATTTTAGGAAATATTTTAAGATTCAAATTGTTGAATTTTAAACTGTATCAGAAGGACAAGTTTCTGCGATCATTTTTTCCATCATTTTTGGCTGATTTAAAGTGGCTTTAGCTTTTCAAAAGGCTATATCATATAGTCTATTGGAGGGTTAAGGGGGTCGGTGCATTTTCACAGATACGGATATGGGCTCTTGATAAAAATTTTTAAACTGGGTTTATATATTGCCCTCAATATACCATCAAAGTAATGGTCTATAATCCAGACAACTTTTGTAACTACAGAATTAAAAATTATTGCTTTTTTAGAAAATTATGAGTTCGAATTAAACTTTTCGAATTCGACAAATCATGAGAAATTTTTGAAAAAAAATCCCGAACATTATAAAAAATGCCTTATTTTTTGTTTATTTTTGTTCATTATTTGTTTTAAATCAACGAAAAACACTCTTCAAAATCGCCACTTTAACTTTTCGCGTAGGTGATCACATATTTTTATATGCTCTTTGAAAAATCATATGAAATGGTTTTGTGATTTTTGCTCAAAAATATTTGGAAATACTTTGAAAATGTTCCTTATTTCTTGTTCAAAAATTGTTAAAGTTATTTTTCTGGAATCATTAGCTAAAATTTTTGAGAATGCCACTTTTTACTTCATTCAAATATGTCGTCGTTTTGTTTCTTCGCTTTTGTTTATACTCTAAAATTCAGAGTCTAAATCATAATTTTTGCAACGAAACTACGGTTTGGCAGAAATCCATCAAAGCCTTCTTTTATCCAGAGTTATCAATAAAATTCAAAGAAAAAATAATCGATCTGAAGAAAACCAGATTAATTGAAGTGAGCTGAAAAGTGGCAACTTCTGTTCGAAAAATTTTTTTTCTGAAAATATTGAAGTGGCAAATAGTTTATCATCAAGAGAAAAAAAATTGAAAAAGTGCAAATCTGTCAAAATGCACCGACGCCCTAACTACTAAATGATTCAAATAGTTCGAAGGCCTAACTCGAAGGACCTCGTCTGGGCCACTGAGGCTTCAAAGCTCTGAATTACAGCCATATGACCAATCAGAGGCACGACTGAGCTTAAGGCGTTTCAAACTATTTGATTCATGTAGTAGGTCATTACCGATTGCCAAGAAGTCCCTTACTCTTTGAAAAAAGCTAATACAACAATATAGTGCGAGGCATAAAAAATCCGAAATTTTTTTATAGGATTGTTTCATTAACTATGACTTTAAATTGAAAAAAATTTAAGAACTTAGACAATATTTTTTGAATTTTTTTTAGAAAATTAACGTTATTGACGCACGTTGATTTTTTGAGTCATGGATTGCATTATTGAGCAATAGACATTAACTTTTTATAAAAAGGCATTTTATTTATCAACGTTTCGATACTTTATTTATCATTCATAAGACAATAACTTACTGTGAATTGAATTGAATCGTTTTGATATAAAGTTCCTTCAAAAATTATTTTTTTCTCAAAGACTCCATTAAATTTACTGACTGTCTGTGAAGATTTAATCGCAATAGCAAAATTAACCAAATAAACCAAAAAATACATTTTTTTAATTTGAGAATCTGAATTTAATTAAAAGTGATTTGAGACCTATCAAGCGGATGATTAATTACTAATACAAATAAAATAAATCGTCACCGTCCAAAATTTTTTTGCATTTTGAATCATATAATTGATCATCAGATCAATAAGAAATTTCAAATGTAAAATTATATTTTGTTCAGAGTTTTTCAGAGATTAAGATTTTTTTTTATTTGAAAGTTTACTTGAAAGTATATGTACCAAAAATGTTTTATTTTCTTGGTTCATCGTATAAAGAAAGTTCTGTAGTCATTTAGAGATCAAGGTTTATTTATCTGTGGATATTTTTCTAAATGAATTGATTCTTAGGTCAAATTTTAATGATTTAAACAGGGTTCACCATAGGCTGTCCACGAAAAAAAAATCTATTTCGGAATTTAATCAGAAAGTTGTCTCATCAGAAAAGTGGTCAATTAGAGCTCACTGAACAACTTTTTTGCTCAAATAAAACTGTGCATCGACATATTTCTTAGAGTTTGAAGACTTTTAAAAACATAATTTAGGAAAGTTTCCAAGAATTTTGGTATTTAAAACTTTCAAATTAAAAAACAAATTCTTAACCTCTGAAAAATTCTGAACAAAATTTACTTTTTCGTTTTTCAATAAAACTGGTGAACTAGGCTGTCCTAGCCAATTCAGATCTCGCGATGTTACATTTTATTTAAAACGAAAAAGTACATTTTCTTCAGAATTTTTCAGAGATTGAGAATTTTTGTTTAATTTTAAAGTTTTATATCCCTTTATCACCTTTTGGTTAGAATGCGTAGCCACAACTTGAATATCACACGTTAAAAGGAGTAGTGGCTACGCATTCTAACCAAAAGGTGATAAAGGGATATACCAAAAATGAAATTTAGTGAAATTTTTGGAATTATTCTCCTAATTATTTTTTTAAAAGCCAAATAATTAAACTTCTCAAAATTATACCATCATTAATTTTACTAGTCAAAGTTGAAGGGCTATTTGATATAATATATCTATAATGGATTATAAAAGACTATAACACATGTAGACTATTTCAATGCAAATTTTGTACGCTAAAATGTGCGTTAAAACAAAATACATATTTTAAAATGAATTCAATGATCTGAAACTTCCCATACAATTTAAGCGGTTATTTATCGTTCACCGAGTGGTTCGTCAAATTCGAATAAGTCAGAAAATGGCAATAATCAAGAAATAAATTAGAAATTCACAATAATTTAATAAGCAACTTTTTTCAATATATAACAAATATGTTTGACTCCAGGGTAATAATTTACTTTTTCTTCGTTGATTTTCCGCCAGATTTAGATTGTTTTTTTGGTTGCTTTTTCGAGTCATCTACCTTTTTAGGCTGTTTTTTCGAATCATCAACTTTTTTCGTAGATTTTTTCATAGTAGATTTTTTCTTAGTTTTCCCTCTTTTAGATTTTTTGGGCTCTTTCTTTTTAAGTTTTTGCGCCAAAGCTTTAATCTGACCAGAACATAAAGCACATGCAACCAATGCACCAAGTAACACCAACTGAAATTAAAATAAAAACATGTTACTTATAAAAGAGTTTTAGATGAAAAATAAAGTCGATCAGAAATCAATTTTTCTAGTACACAAAAAGTTGCATAAAAGCAGGATGAAAGGCCGGATAAAAAGCAGGATAAAAAGTTGCATAAAAAAGTTTTTTTGGCCCAGGCGCTGGGCGACATCAGGGCAACATCTGCTGCAAGTAATGTAATGGATAAAAGTGAATCAATGACAAAATGCACTTTTTTAACACGACTAACGCCTGAGTTTCGATGGCGTGGAAACCAAAAGTGGAACGTTTAAAAATGACTTACGCTAGAATATAATTATACTTCCGATTTTCTAGAAAATGGTATCATTAGAACCCATTTGAAATTCTCTATATTATTCAATCAGCAAAGTAAAGCGAATGTGAGCTCTGAAAGCGAATATATCGAATTTACTACAACGTTCCATTTTAGTTTCGACGCCACTTGAAACTCAGAGGGTACTTTTATATAAAGTTATTTTTTCAAAGTCCCTGAAAATTTTTTGAAAGTTTTATAAGTCATCAGCCTATTTCCAAAGAAAACTAGCTAAAATGAGAGCATAAAAAAGAATACTTCAAGATTTGAATCTGATATCGTACATTCTATGCCCAGAAACCTAGCAAAGATTTTTCACTTACTCCTCCAGTGATGGATGCTATCATTGTGGCACTATTATCTGGTGGTGGTGCAGTTGCGGGTGCTTCAGTAGCAGCTATTCCAGGAGCAGCACTTATTGCCCCATTTGTAAATTGAATAACAAACTTTCCATTTTAATAAAAAAATTGGTATTTCAGGTAATATAGTGTCAAATAAGTTTTCCTCGCGGGTACGAGCACCTACAATTATCTACATAGATTTAAAACATTATAAGATTTTATTTCATAAATGTGAAGTTGGTGAAAAGTTGATCTGAATAAAACTATTACTGGGTTTTTACCAAATAACCGCAAAAAATAATCCTGACCCAACCATATTTATAATTTTTCGATGGCAATTTTTCTTAAAATTCCTGTTTTGGATTGGAACCTTCTGGTAAATTTCCATATTGATCAATTGCCGCGGCTCGAAATTGTCGATGCAGCAATGGCTGATCTTCATGAGGGGTGAAAAATAACGCAAATAGTTTCTAAGTTATTTTTTTGAATCAAAATTTCAAGTATGTAACATGTATGTTGTACCAGGGTCGGCACAATTCGATCGAATCGAAATCGGATCGTTGGATCATATCGGTTTTCCGATACGATTTTTCGTCTCGACAACTATATATGAGGTGATTTTTGAAAACAATATCAGCTCTTTTTTAAAATTTTCTATTTTTGATTTAGGTAGCATCATAAATTATGATTCATAATCCATCTGAAGTTGTATATTTTTCAAAATACAAATATTTTCTCATTTTGCTCACTACTTCTATTTGAAATGAACTTATAAATGTCATATTATAATTGTAACATAAGGAAAATCCGACTAGATTTGTTTTATTTTAAAACATTTTCAAGGGTTTTTCTTAAGATGTTTTAACGAATTTGAGAAAAGTATCGCTGAAGCGCAGGACAGCTAATTATGATTGCAAAATTGTGCGATAATGAGATGAAATATGTGTAAAGTTAATTTAGAAATTTTTTTTAAAAAAATTGGCTGTTTAAGTTGGTAGTGAGCAATAGTACTCTGGGCTAGAAAAGTTGAAAAGCTTTGTGAGCATTTTGATGATTTATTTTGGGTCGTTTGAGGGGGTAGCAGCGATGTGCCATGGNATCTAAAAACCCGATATATAGCTGAATCACCTCTGGGATTCATTTGATTGTTTAACCCGTATCTGCGTAGTTTTCAAGGAGAGTTAAATTACGATTTCATTTGATTTTTTCATGACGTTTAATTTTGTTAAGAAAATTGAATTCAATTTTATAATTTTCCTTTAGATAATTTGTGTAATAACATGTGGAAAAAACCTTTGATAGTCTACAAATCAAATTTATTTACTTTTGTGCCGTGGTGAATTGATGACAAATGTTTTGAAGTTGTCAAGTAAATTTTGTTTTTGAGAATCGTAACTAATCAACTGCGCGTATCTCAGAGTATGTAATCAAAGCCTGATGGTTGAAAAAACGACGGAACGACGGTTAACAATTTTTCTTTATAACCCTATTGATGGTCCTGGGTGAACATAAAAAAATAGCCTATGATTTTTCATTGGCTCTATTGATGTAAATTTTGAAAACTTGATGCGCTATTGTTTTGGTTTACAATATATAAGACCTTTTAAATATAATATTTATAAAAAATGCAAAAAACTAAAATGGAGAATGCAGAAAACTCAAAATTTTGAACATTCTTGCCGAAACTCTGAGCCAAAGGAGATACGTTCAGAATAGCTCAAAAAACCGGAGGACAATAATAATTGATTCTGTGTCGCTCGCAGACTTCAAAAAAATGACTGAAATAGTTTTGCTCTTGAAGGAAAAATAGAAAATTTTCAAAAATCATAAAACACTTCATAGACAAGACTACGACTTCTAGTTTTATATTCGATTCGCCGTATCTTTATTCATTAAATTAAATATGTTTTTTCAATCAAAACGGTTACCGAACGACCTGTTAATTCGGTTTTTGAAGTATGCGCCGATAACGAAATAACCCCTGTAGCTGGGACATTTGTTTCGCCAATTCATTTTTAACATCTGAAATCACCAGATAATATTGGCAAGTTTTTATATATATACTTGAGAATTCTGAACTCGCCAAACTTATTCGAGAAAAACTTATAATAAAATTTATTTTTTTTCGAGATTTTCAAAAATCCTAAAAAAAAACTTAACAAGATACGAACTTCTAGTTTTGATTTTGAGGTTCGCCGTATTCATAGTTAAAAATAAATATATTTTTTGTCAAAAAAGGTTTCCCAACGACCTTAAATTAGGTTGCAAATATGCGCCGATAACGGAGAAACCGTGGTAGCTTAGACATTTGGATATTTGCCAATCATTTTTTTGAAATTACTGAATTACCCCAGAAAATATTTACAGTTTTTTTTCTATCATACACAGATCCCACAAAAGCTGCCCTGACCACCCCCTTAACGAGCTATAAACAAAAATTCATATGTAATTTGTCTTTTAAATTATGGTCCCTGGAATTTCTTCATAATATTTTATTTTCTTAAATTTCCAAACTTTTTATTTTGACCAACATAACTTCATCTATCAGCTAAATTTTTACGTATAAAATGAAAATTTTTTGATAATTTTAATAACGTAGTATTTCATTTTTTCAATTCAAAAATGGGCAAAAGTTCGGCATGCGCATACCGAGATACAAACGCACTGCTTGCGGCTGATCTGCCGAATCCCATTTCAAATAATCAGTATTTCTTATCTGTCATGGGTTTTTTGTCTCATTTTTGTTAATTTAAACGCACGAATTTGACCGCTTTGCATCTCTTAGGCTACATAATTATTCAGAATAAGCCAAAATCATTTAAATATTATGAATAATTTTCCAGGATTCCAATTCGAATGGTGCACGCGGCGTGCAGCACCGCTCTCGGTTATTGTGTGACGAACACCACAGCCGCATTCTCCTTGTCACACTGAGAGCAGTGTTTGCAAAGAATTTTGCTTATTTTGGCATTTGTAGTTAACTCATTTTCAGTATACAAAATGCAATAATTGGAACAGTTATGAATTTAATTCTCCAAAATGAAGGCAAAACGTGTTTTCTTCCCAATTTTACAAAAGTCTGGAGATTTTCGATACCGCAAACGGGTATGTACCAGTAGTATTGTTGAACAACTCGAGATTCTCGCTTGTATCAAATTGTATTCATTATTTTAGACGCGGAGTAAGATCTCAAGCCGAAATAGTAAGTAAAGCACGATAGCAGTCCGCGGCTTCGCTTGCTAAAACAAAAATTTTCAGGATCAAAATTTTTAAGTGTTGATTACTTGTCATTTTTTTCGATTGTGAATCAATTGGTGATGATATTTTTGCAGGGTGCACAACTTTTTATGTCTTAAATGTTTTTGTAATTTCTTTTAATTTACGATTTTTAAAATTTAGAAAGGCATTTGATTTTCATGATGTAATTTAACATTCTCATTTCAAACAATAAATTTAGTAAACCAACCAAAAACAAAAATCAATTGTTCATTTTTAATTTAAAATTGAAGTTGCTGATGATCGTCAAAACAGAAATCTTGGAACCGAAAAATTCATAAAAAAATAGGTTGGGTATTAACTCAATACTATTGAGTAATTTTAGTTTCTAGCCTCCATCAAAAATAGCAAAAAAAATCGTGTTTTTCTACTCATTAAGATGTGGGGGACGATAATTTGACTGTTTTTACACATTTTCAAGCGAAATTTCTGAGTTTCTGGCGTTAGAAATAATTAATTTTTCCAAGTACGTAGAACAACTTTAGGAAGTTGCCAGTATTCAAAGCATCTGATACTCCAATCTACGCTCAAAAAATAATTTTCAGTAGTCGTTCCTAAACGCTAAAAAGCTTACTCCTCAATCATTCCTCATCATTTATTGTTATTTGCCAATTCAACTTTTTTGTAGATCATGCACATCACCAAATGGACCCCCTTTTTTAATTTTGCCCCCTAGTGGTCAAAACAGCTTAATTTGGGAGCCTCACGCAAAAGCCTACTCTTCCTTTGAAAATATATTGAATTTTTTAATTTGTGCATCAAATTCACCGCAAAAGTGCGTATTAGGGTCTAAATGACCCCCTTTTTCGATTTTGCTCCAAAGTCTCAGGAACGACTTGTGAATTTTCTAGTTTTTGTTGAAATTCTGAACTTTTTTGAAAATAAAAAAAATTAAAAGGTTGAAGTTGTACCGTTTGGCGCAGTATTTCAACTTGAGTGTCGTCATTTAATATAATAACGTAATAAAAAATTTTAGATCGAAAATTGGTACTTTTAGTTCGAATCTTAAATTTGTCAAAACTATGGATATGATTTTGACATAAAATTTTTTATCTAAAACCGATTTTTATTTTGAAAAAAATCCAAAAATAAGAAAATAATACTAAGACTTAATTAAACAACGAGAAAGTCTCTACAAATAAGGTCAATCAAAAAAATATTTCATATAACTCTCAATTTATCGTCACCCCCAACCCTTAAGAAGATTTAACTCGAATATAATGCTTGAGTCCATATATTTTTTTCTTTCATCGGGATGATTTCACCGTGATGACCATTATTACCTGTTTTTATAATAGCTGAATTACAACCTACACATTCAAGCAAGCAATGATTTCTATTTTTGATTGTAAAACAACACATAAGTAATCTGAGAGAGGGTTAATATTTTTTTTGTGTTTGTACCACTCTCGCGAAAGCCATTGAGAAACCATATAAACTCTAAGAATTAGTGCTGAGGGTTTTGTTTTGCAGATAAATCTTCTCGATACTGACTTACTCATGCTGCATGAGTCGACTATATGACTTTTCGTCATATAAATCATATCTATCCGAAATTATTTTCTTGAAAACATAAATAAGTCATTTGATATGATCATTCATGGTTTGAGGTAAATAATCTCGATGGAAGAAAAACAAATAAAAACAAGGCTAAGCTTCATCTGCGATATATCTTATCAGGAAAGGGCATCGAGCAAATTTTTGCTGATTGAATTGGAAATTTCGGGCTCATAATTTTTGCTGATCGGATCGGACCAGAGCTGGAAAGTAATGTGATCAGATCGGATCGGAAACTTGATTTGAATTAACTGATCGGATCGGTGATCGAATCATTTCGCTCGTTAGCCCATCCCTGATCTCATACATTAAAAAGTGTAGGTTAAGCTGAACAAGTTTTGTTATATATTCAACATTTTCGAAGTAAGTTCAAAATTGAGTAAGATGTAAATGTATAGACTACCAAAGATCTTGAACGCATATTCTGGTGATGATATTATTATCACGAAAGAAAGTATTTTTAACTTAACCATGCGTTCGTTTTATTATTTTTCGCCTTTTTTTAATATTTCGTATTTATCAAAATTTGGATGCATAACTCATGTTTGAATAAATTAAAAGTTTCATTTTACTATACAAAAAGTAGAACAAAAATTTGATACAGGGGGGGGGCCGATATCGCCGGCCTAATATCGCCGAGTTGGCCGAAATCGCCGAAAAAACCTACGCAATTTCCAAATATTTTTAGCTAAGATACTTCTTGTGCCATATCGTCAAAATCGCTGAAATTTTTTGAGATTAATGTTACAAATAACTTTGTTGGCGTCATGAATGACGCCATTCTCATAAATTGAATTCCCAAATTTACTCCTTTTCAACTTCGTTTGGTAAAGTTTTCCACGCATTTTGGTGATTCATTTATTTTAACTAGTTGTAAAACTCTTTATAAAATCCATAAAAAATTGAAAATCCATAAAAATTTTGACAGGATATAAGTCTAATATAATATGACGATTATTTCGAACACTTAGCGTTTTTTCATTTTTTGAACAAAAAAATTTCTGTCGCCATATCGCCCAATTTACCGAAAAACTTTCGGCGATATATTGTCCCCCCCTGTATTGTATTTTATGACAATTTTGAAATTTCATATTATTTGAATATTTTTGGAACAATTATTATTCGTCATAAACTCTTTTGATAGGGCGACATTAAAATTGATTTTCTCGAACAACATCCTTCTCATGAAATCCGAAAAAAATGACTGCCGCCCCATTCATGCAGTACAAACGTAAGTTATTACGAATCCGCTCTTTAGCGACTTTTATTCTATTTAAGGTGAATGTTGGTCTTATGTCAGTGAAAAACCTTATTGAAGATGCGATTGCATATTTGTGGCCGTAAAAATTCTTGATCCCAAAATTATGACGATCAATCAAGAGATTTCCTATTCCGATTGCAGTTTAACAGTATTCCCGAATGGAAATTGTGGCTTGGCATTGATTCAATACCAACGTTGATCGGAAATTTAACGTACGTTCTTCATTGTGAATTTAAAGAGACTTATATATATTATACTTTTTTTTGCATTTAGAAAATCTAAAAATCTGTTGAGCTTTTGATTTATTCAACTATTTTCGAAACATAATAAAGAATTGAGAACATTTCTCGCAGGTTTAACACAAAAGTAATTTCGCTCATAATGTGATAGTAGGCCTCGAAATTGCATAATTAAAGCCTTCTATTAATTTAATAATTTCAACTTAAATTATTAAAAAGGCCTTCTTTTTATCTGTTAAGGTCATTAATAATTGTAAACCTGCGAAATTATCTCAATTATTTATTATTTCAAAAATGATTAAATAAAATCGAAAGTTCAACAATTTTTAGATTTTCTAAATCCAAAAAAAGATATAAAAATGTCTAAAACATCCACAATTATTATATTTATAATAATATTTTTTTTTTGGAATATATTTCAATTTAGGTTCTTCATTCAGTGCGTTATAATAATATGATTAACGAACAAAAATATCGTCACAATTATTAATATTATCAGGTTGAATTTTATTTTTTCTTTTCAGCATCACTATCGAGTCTATTAAGTATTCTTATGTTATAACAAGTATCTCACCGAAAAAATTAAAATTACCTGTATATATATACGTCCAAGAGTTGGTAGCGTTAAATTGAAATGCTGATTGTTTTTATATTAATTTTATTTTTCGGCATCTCATAGTTTCGTTATGAGACGGACCTCGACAGTCATTTTTATTACAAAACATTTTTAAGTCAAAATTTTAAATCGAAACATTTTTGAAAAAAAACATGTTCAAACAGAACATAATGTCATGTTCTAAAATTGTAAAACAAAGCAATTTTGAATTTAGAATTTCCTATCAAAAAATGGTTTACGTCAAAGAAAAGTTAAAATAATTTTCTAATAATAAACTAATTTTTAATCATTTTTAAATTTATTTTTTAAACCAATTTTAAACTTATTTTTAACCTACTTTAGAACTGAATTATAAACCAATTTTAACCCTTGGACGTTCGAAAAAAAAAACTTTAGTAGAGGCACAAAACCTCATTTGAGGTTCAACTTTGAGCGCTTATAGTGTGATAACCAGACATGGGATTTATCTCATTTATATTTGTATATAAGCAGAAAGCAAAAAATATTCAGAATAATTAATTAGATTACTAAAATAATCTTTTCAAGGTACGTTAATGAGCAACGAAAATGACGTTTTTAGCCTTTTTCTCGAAGTCTGGAATTTTTCTTTTTTCTCCTTTTTTCAGAAATCACTCGCAAAAAAAACCAAGAGTTCTAGCAAACAGTTGAGTCTATATTATTTAAATGACAGATTCCTCAAAGACTTTCCTAAAAACTCATCTCCTCAGAAAATTTCTGCAGTTTCACAGATTAAAGAATTAGCGATCAAAGGTTTTTTGGAGAAATTGGCCAGAAAAGTAAGAATAAATTACTTTTGAACGGATCATCCAAATATATTTTAAATAAAAATTTTGAACTTCTTGGAGCAAACTCTATTAAGAATTTTTTTCAAATTTTATTTTTAGAGCGCTAATTCTCTTTCTTTGAGACGTTTTAAACTTTTCAAAAACCTCAAATGAGAATTGAACGTCCAAGGTTAAAGGAAAATTGTAATTCAGAAAGATTATCTTTAGGGCTTGACTCCGGGCTGGATCCGGCTTCATAATGACTGACATATCAATATACTGTATGAGCCATACATTTGCTCAAATTAAGCATGATTTGTGCTTAGTATAACAACGAATTTACAGTTAAAATTATTTCGATGATTGCAACAAGAAAATTGTTTGATTCACTAAAATTGGAATGAAATGCTGCTTAAATCATTATCTGTCAATTTAGATAACCTTTTTCCACCAAAGTGAATCGTGAAATGAGAGTGATCTTATAGCGCGTGTTCGAATTCCACTATTGTCGAATGATTCGACTCGAATCCAACGCCGCCTTATTTGCCGCGGCTTTTATATACGCACCAATCAACTTTGGCGCTCTCAATATCAAGCACCCTGGCCTATTTTACGCATCACAATCACTAAGACAACAATAGTGGGATTCGAACAAACGCTATAGAGATCACCATCATTGCAAGATTCACTTTTATTGGTAAAAGGATATAGTCAGGGTCATACCCGTGAGTACTATCTGCCTTGTATTGAAAATTCAGTTTCATCTTCCGAGTTGACTCTAGCATTGACCCCTTAAGAGGGTCCCGGTCGCGTGTTATGACTTTTTTTGGATGTGAATAGCAAAACAGAGAAGCTTTTTGAATTTTACAGCCTAGTTGTGAAACCTACATCTCGAGCTAGCAAACACAGTCGATTCAAAGTTGAAGCGTCTCAATAGTGGACTTCCTAAGTACTTATAATATAAGTTTATATAATCAACGATCGGTACGCTTTAAAGGGGTCAGGAAATGTACTATTTTTCCTGTAGGAGCTATGATTTTGACATTGTAAGCACTAATATTGAAAAATTTCTTGTCCAGAAATCAAAATGATGGTTATTTGGCAAAACGACAATTCCCAGTTTTGACGAAGTTCAAAATTCCAACAAAGAATGAAACGTCAAGAACTCTTGAAAGACTGTACATATTTCAAGTAAGTCATCGTAGCTAGTTTCCAATGGTAAAGAAAAAAAAGTGAAGAGACTTTTTCTCCCTCTTCCTCGAGAAAACTGGGGAAAGGCGACCATTTTCACGAAATTAAGAGCGGAAAGCAATTCCAGCTCCTATAAAAATTCCGAAGAGCAACAATCTCTCTTCACACCCTTGAGGGCCCCTAGGGCAGTCCTGGCCACAGCTGGCTTGATCTTTAGGGACTTGACTTTGGCTGATCAAGCCAAGCTTTCAAAATTTATTTTTCAAGCACGCTTGACTTTGAGTTTAGCTTGCTTGATTTAAAACTTGGCTTTGATTGTGGCTTTGGCTTACTTTTTGGCTTGGCTTTGTTTTTGGCTTGGCTTGACGTAGAAATTTTGTGGTCAAGCTTAAGCCAAACCAAGCTAAAGCCACAAAATTGGTTGGCTTTGGCTAGGCTGCCCTAGGGGGTACTGTCCGCTTAAAACTTTCACTGAAAATAGTACTAAACCGAAAAAAAATCTATTGTGGCGTCTCCAAGCTTTTGATTCGCGGTTATTTTTAAATCAAAATGACCGAAAATTATATTTTCATTCGATGCTATGCTCAAAAGTAAACGAACTAATATTCTGTTTATTTCAAGGGGTACCCGTCGTATGATATTGTTCAAAGTCCAATGGCCTGTGACCAACTTTACCATTCATTTGTGTTCATAAGAAGAAAGATACAATCCCCCAGCCCGAATTATAGTTAGGGTGAAATTCGAAAATTAATAATTTTTGGGAAATAAATAATTATCCAACATTTGAAATATTAAAATTTTAAACTTAAATTTTGATCAATTTGTGGTTGAATCTGTAAAGAACAAGCCGGATTTACGAAATTACTTTTCGAACCAAAAATTTGGTCCCGCGATAAAAACTTTTTGATTTCTTTATTTTATGTCTCGAAAACAAAAAAAAATATCTGAAAGTGCGTGAAATGGTTGTCAGGATTTAAGTATTTTTTTGATTATATCCCTATCCACATTTTCGGATATCCGGCCGCTACTACTATAAAACACACGGCTTAACTATACAGGGCCGAGTAATTCTGCAAGTGTGAAAGGGGATATGAATTAACGGCTCTTAACAGACAGATCGGGAGCTCTTGAAAAATGCAAAATCCGAGCATTTCATGGTTGAATGAAATTTCTATTTTGCAATCAAGGATTTGTGAGTGCTTGTATCCCGCGTTGTTTGAATCTTTCAAGTAGGGACGATCTGTCAACTCAGGGCCCTTACTCCATATGTATTTTACACCTTTTAAATCGCATCAGGCGCCAATAAATGAAGCTTTCATTGTGTAAGCCTTCAATTTGCGGCGACTTTAATTTTGATCAAGTTAAAAAAAAAATCATTTCACCTTTATTTTGACCTTGATCTGAGTATTTTGAAGACGATGTAGAAGTAGTTCCGTTTTCAGAGCGACAAAATGACGAAATGATCGAAATCTCACTTTTAAATCTTCTTGGACAAGTCCCACACAAGATGGCGGTTGCAGAAAAATGTTGAAACACGAACTCAGGCTTTTTAATAATGAAGATGAGTAATTGAATCGGGAAGACTTTTACAGTCAATTGAAAATTCCACAAATAGGCGCCAGGAAGTTAATTTGATAGAAAAGGTAGGAATTTCTATATGTCAAAACACCTGAAAAGGTTCATGAGAATTCTAATGTGAAAATTAGGAGTCTACAATTTAGAACTTTGAAATTTGAATTTTAGTCTTAATTTTAGACAAAACTTAATCTTCAAATGTTTAATTATTAAACTTTAATAATGTGCCTTACCTTATTAAACTTAAATGCTTTTTATTTAATCATTAAGAACATATGATTTGAAACGCTATGTAAAATTGATATTTTGGAGAAAATTGCGTCAAATTCCCTACGGACCACCAGTAACAAAAATGTCGCTAATCAAAAAACTAACTTTTTCATCAAAAAACTGCCAAGGAAAATTATGAAATTGCAAGAAAAACTAAAACTCCCAGAAAAAATTATTGAAATGTTTAATTATGGAAATTTCAAACACATAATGTTAAACAGATTAATTATTTTCAAAATAAAAGCGAGTGAGAGAAATTTAACTATGGTTTTTTTAATTAATCATGGAATTGTTATAATTATATTTCAATATTTTCAGAAAAACAATTAACTTTGCATATTTGTTCACCGAGCGTTCTTATAAGATAAGTGGAATTTAAATTGCCAAAAATGTTCAAAACATTATAATATGACTTTTTGAATAATCAATTTTGGCAAATTTAAATTCCACTCATCTTATAAAAACGCTCGGTGAACAAATATGCAAAAGTTAATCGTTTTCCTGAAATATTGAAATGTAATGATAACCAATTCCGAAAAAAAGAGTTAAAAAAATCTCTCACTCGGTTCATTTTAAAATAAATATAAGTTTTTTGAATACATGAATCAGATAGACACTAACTGTTATGACTAACAGTCGTGGCCGATTGGTACGTCCAGCGTTCGTATACGATATATCCTCATTTGGTTAACTTAAATTCTCAAACAAACAAACTATGAAATCTTTTCAAATGTGCTACAGGGCGATAACGCCGGCCTAATATCGCCGCCTAATATCTTGAAAAAAAACTTCCGCAATTTCACAATTTCCAGCTAAAATTCTCTCAGAGCCCAAATCGCCCAAAGAACAAATATATTGCTGGATTTGAATGGGTTTTTTATCACAAACTTACTTGAAGTGCTGCACTTCAAATGACAGTATAATGATGCAGCATAATAAGATGCAGCATAATAAATGACGTCATATTTCAAAATTTAATTTTCCAAATCTACTCTTCGTAGTTTAGTTTAGTGAGTTTGTGGAGAGCGAATTCTACAAATTTCGTAGTTGCTTCATTTGACCTATTTTGAAACCTTTTTCCGAAACAAAAAGTACCCAATATCGCCGAAAATACCAAATATCGCCGTAATTTTTTGACATAAAAATTTTTAAGTGATAACGGATTGTCCCCCAAATTATTCGTGACATTATTTTCTATTTTCAATTTGATGATGAAAGTCTTAATGAAACTGCTCGAACTCTGGTGGAGTTCTTTGAACAAGTTTAAACATTGTGCTCAAGATGTCCAACTTGTCAATTTATTATTTACAAAAAAAACTAAATGTCACAGATTCGTATAGCCATTTTTATACTCCAATTTTGTAAAAAGAAAAAAGTGAAAAATATTAATATTTTTATTGGAGACAAATTTTTGGAGAAGAATGGTTTGATTTGAGCTTTTGCGAAACATAAACAATTTATAATTCTTATCGTTCGCTTAGAATTTTAAAGTCAGAAACTATTGCATTTAATATTAAAGTCAAATTCAGTCCAGATTTTTCAATATTTGAGTCGCGATTAACAAAAAAATTCTGTGCAGAAAAGAGCCAAATGCAATTCATAGCTTATTTTCGTGTAGCCAAATTTCAATCGAACTTAATCAGCTTTATATAAAATTTTTGAAATAAAGCTGAAAATGTTGGACCTTCAAAATTTGTTTCACTGCGAACCCTGAAAAGACCAACGTTTGTGCATCATTGATCGGGCAACCATCGCAGCCGCAAAACTGCATTCAACTCGTTTACAACCTAAAAAATATTATACAAATATTTTCAGAGTATAAGTTTCTGAATATCTTGCCGAAAAGGATTCTGGATCTTCCTTTTGTAAATTTTTACCAAAATTAAACCTCTTGAGAAAATTTTGAAACAAATCAAAGCAAATGTTACTCGTCCATTTTATAAGGAATTTTCATTGACCAGAAAAATCAATCGTTGAAACTGCAGAAGAAAAAAACTATCGATATTCTTGGTCAAGCTGATTTTAATTCGATATTATTAGATTTATGTCTAGTCGGGATGAAAAATTTAGTTAACGTAAATCATGAAAGGTGTTTTTCATACAGTACAGCCAATGTAAAATTGCTTTTAATTTGATCAAGATCGGATCGGTAGGCTGGCCAAAAAATGAATCGTATGAATAAGCTAGGAGGGTTTTAAAGATAAATTAAAGGATATATAAAGCCTGTAAAACTTATACAGTATAAGGGTATTTGAGAACACATACGATTTTTGACATGAACACGATAGGCATGAAATAAAAGTGTTCTAATTGCTGACTAAAATGTCTATACAAAATTCGAGTAACAATGGTGCGGATAAAGCGACAGATGCGCGTTGCGTTTCTTGAGCAATTCACATTAAAATATGATTAAAATTTTTAACTTAAAATAACTCCGTAGAATCAATCAATTATAGAACAAAGGGTCTGTTCACTGTAATGTCTAATCACAAACATAGTTTGATGAGTTATAAATACTTGAAAGGTGGAATTTTCACATCCTTACACAGAGACCAATGCTTGATCTTTGCAAAAATTTTTTCTTGAAAGCCTAGAAAAACTAAAAGAAGAAATGGTTGAGGTAGCAGTATTGGCAGACTGGCGTCAATTTGACTTACGAAATAATTAGTTGGTTTATTTTTTGTGCTTATTATCGTTAGCTGACCAAATAAATGGGTATCAGCTCATTGAAATAATTTTTTCATCTATTTAAGGAAAGATTTGAGTTCAACTTTTATTTTTGAATTCGTAAAATTTTCAAAAATTCAAAACATTATTAAAATTTCACGCATTTTTAACAAATAAATTTTTTTTTTTTTAGATCTTTGAATAAAAACGAAAAAAATGGCCACTTTAATTTTTCATGCATGTTACATATTTCTGACTGCTGTTTAAAAATCAAAACATGTTCATTTGTCATTTTTTGTCGACTTTTTTTAGAAATATTATGAAAAAATTTCGCCAATCAAGTCCAAAATTTTTTATTATGCTTTTTTGAATTTTTGTGAAAATCAGAACCGAATCAGTTGTGTTATTTTCTGGTATCTATTGAGTTCCGTATTTCAACCGATTGAAGGGTCAATCGAATATCATTTCTGAACTACTGATGAAATTTACAACACTTGCTTGTGACACCGGTTTGTGCCATTTGGCACGCAATTATATGAAATTTATATATTTCAAAAAATCTCAATTAAATTTTCGGGTTTATAGGCTACTTTTCTTTCAAAGTCAGGAGATTTTTTGATATTTAAACGCAATTGAAGCTTTTTTCTTCCTAAAAAAAAACGTTTTCCCTTTTTCATGAAAAAAGAAAAAAAATATAAATTTTTTCATGTGGATAATGATTCTCCACTATTTAGCGCATAACACACCGAAAATGCCTGAAGTTTATAAATATCGACGATATTATATCGTCTTCAAAAAAATCTCACATCGGGTCAAGTTGGAAACTGGAGTTATAAGAGAAGGGTTCTATATGTTTTTACAGATACTTAGTTATTGTTGAAAATAAAAAATATAAAAGTTTGGAAGAGATGAACACTTTTATTGAAGATAAAAAACAAAGAAAAATATTTTCAAATTTTTTCTTCCATAAATCATCCGAAAAATGTAGCAATCTGCCACATCGCTGCTACCCCTTAAAGACACAAGTCAAAATTTTTCTTCAAAAGACAAAAACCAGATCGCCTGAAACTAATTTATCAATCTGTTTCAACTATACTTCAAGAAATAAAGAACAGTACAATATCCCTTATTTCGACCTTTTGATTAATCTAAGATGTGGGTTGAGGGAGCTACTCCTAACACTCCTAAGCACCCTTCTAGCCAATCAGGCCGATTTCTCTTCCTTTCAGCCCACATCTCTTAGAAACAAAAGGTCATAAAGGGATGTATAACTTACTAACAAAATGACTAAAATTTGTCCGCAAGCTGAAGGCAATGTGGCTTTAGATACAAAACGGAGAGAAAAAGAATGTGAAGGTATCATATACGGGTTAAGGGGTAGCAGCGATGTGGCAGATTGGTACATTTTTTCGAGTGATTATAAAAAAAATGTGAAAATTTTATTTTATTTTTCATCTTCAATAAAAGTGTTCATTCTTGCAAACGTTTATATTTTTAAATTTTTCAAATTCTATAACCGTAGACTTTAGACAGAATCTGTCCCAAGCCTCGATTTTAGCCAACTAGTTCCTCACTTTTAAATCGGCCATCATTAGGCAAAAGTTTCATTATTCAACATCATTTTTCGAATAGCTTAAATAAAAATATTCAGACAAATTTGCTATCCAATCTAAAATAACAAAATAAAATTTTAAACGAATTTAAAGGCGCATTTAATGAAGATAAAGAAAACAAAAGTTGCGACAATTCCTATGAACTCGACTATAAAAAGTGGCAATAATGAGATGAAAATTAAACCTTAATTTATATTTGCAATACCTTTATAAAAACTTCAAATGATTTTCTAGCAGTGTGTCTAAAATATATATAATGTTTCTTGCAAACATTCTCAGTGAAAAGACTTCTAAAATTATTCATATCAATATTATTTAATGTGGACAGAATGCCAGACATAACTGACGCCTACGTGCACGTAGGCGAACCCTTCATAGATTAATGTGATTAATTTATGCGAATTTTGAAATTTCCTAGAAATGCTCTAGTCTACCGGAGCCAATTTTCACAAATAATACAAACAAAAATCTTGAATTAAGAAAAAAAATCAATCGGTAATTATTGATAATCAAAAACCATTTACCGAATAAAGGGATAATTTAGAAAAGTTTCTCGAAATTACATAAAAAAACATTGGGGATGAATATTCAGACGCTTTAAGACTTCTTCTCAATACCACTAAATGCCGAATAAAATCAGTGTGAGCGAAATAAATTCCAAAGAATAAGCGTTTGAAATATGTCTAAAATAAATCCTTATTCTCATGAAATAAGATCACGTGACGTGTTTGGGAAAAATATTATTATGTCTCAAAACTCTTAAATTGGGTGTCTTATTGCCCCAAAAATTTCGGCCGTAATTTGATCTACTATTTGTTTACTTTCACCAAAACCTTATTTTCTCAATTTGAAGGTCACGTGATCGCTTTTTGGACTTTGGTGTAATGCAAAAAAGTCTTAAAAAACTTTAGAGGAACCACTTTCACTTCTTTCAAAAATTGATTTAAGGCATTTTTGGAAAAAAAACAGTACTACTTTTACCAAACCTTATCCTTAAATATACGCGTCACGTGATCTTTTTGGTGCTATAGTGAATGGAAAAAAAGTCTTAGAATTTTTTTTCTGATCACGATGAAAGGTTTAATTTTGTATTAAAAAAAACTTTGCAAAACAATAAATACGATGTATAACAGTAAAAAATTTCTAAAAAAAAAACGCACAAACGTCATTTTGTTTCAAGTTTATCGAAAGCTTTACAATTGATCTTGTCATTAATGATTAAGCGTCGTCTTAAAATGTCGATTAAAATGGTGTGCGGCAAATAGTTGGCTAAAATCGAGTCTACGAGAAGATCTGTTATATATTAAAAATCCAACTTGTTCATTACAACTTCATTTCCCCCGACTTGACCCGATTGTGGATTTTTTATAAAGGTGATATTTTATAAACTTCAGACATTTTCCGTGTAATGCACTAATTATGGAGAATCGATTATCCACAATGAGAAATTCTCCAAATATGAAGTTTTTTTAATAGAAAATAGAGAAATAAAACAAGCTTTTTAGAGAAAAAAATTCACCTTCAATTGAGTTAAATAGTAAAAAAAGTCCTGACTTTAAAAGTAAAGTACCGATTACACCGCGCAATTTATATAGATTTAAAAAAAAATTCTATAAATTGCGTGCCAAATGGCACCAAACCGGTGTCACAAGCAAGTGTTGCACATTTATCAGTAGTTTCAGAAACAATATTCCTTGACCTGTCAATCGATTGAAAATACGAAATCAAAATAGATACTATAAAATTTCACATGTTGATTTGGTGTATTTTTTAAAGGAAATTAAAAAAACAATATAAGAAAATTTTTGACTTGATTTGCGAAAACTTTTTCATAATAATTTTAAAAACTACCGACAACAAAATGACAATAAACCATTTCATGATTTTTTTTCAAACAGCAGTCAGAAAATAGTAAACATGCATGAAAAAAAAGCTAAATAGTGCTATTTTTTTCTTTTTATTCACAGATTATAAGAAAAATCAGAAAATTTGGACAAAAATGCTTTAAATTTCATTATTGCTTTGAATTTTTTCGAAAATTTTCACATATAAAAATAAAGTATTGAAACTCAATCCGTTCCTTTAATAGATAAAAAGGATTGTTAATGAGCTAACAACATTCATTTTGGTCAGGCTAACAATTAATAAGGCCACAAAAAAAATCAACCAACTAATTATTTTGTAAATAAATTGACGTCAGTCTGCCACATCGCTGCTCTACCCCCTTAAACACCCAACATGTGATATTTTATAGTATCTATTTGATTTCAGTATTTCAATCGATGAAAAGGTCAAGCGAATATTGTTTCTGAACTACTGATAAAATGTGCAACACTTGCTTGTGACACCGGTTTGTGCCATTTGGCACGCAATTTATAGAATTTTTTTTAAATCTATATAAAATTGCGGGTGTAATCGGCTACTTTACTTTTAAAAGTCAGGACATTTTTTTATATTTAAACTCAATTGAAGGTGAATTTTTCTCCTAAAAAGCTGTTTTTCTCTATCTTTCATGGAAAAAAAACTTTCATATTGGAGAAATTTTTTCATGTGGATAATGATTCTCCCACTAATTAGTGCATTACACCCGAAAATGTCTGAAGTTTATAAATATTGCCTTTTAAAAATCCCACATCGGGTCAAGCTGGAAATGGAGTTGTAATGAAAAGTGGTTTTTAATATTTTTACAGATACTTAAGAATGTTGAAAAACTAAAAATATAAACGTTTGCAAGAATGAACACTTTTATTGAAGATGAAAAATAAAAAATCTAATTTTCAAATTTTTTTTTCATAAATCACTCCGAAAAAAGGTACCAATCTTCCACATCGCTGCTACCCCCTTAACCCGTATATGATACGCTATACATTTTTTTCTCTCCGTTTTGTATCTAAAGCCACATTGACCTTCAAGCTTGGGACAAATTAAGTCATTTTGTTAGTAAATTTATATATGTACTGTTCTTTATATCTTGAAGTATAGTTGAAATAGATTGATAAATTAGTTTTAGGCCGATCTGTTTTTTTTTCATTTTGAAGAAAAATTTTGACTTTGTCTTTAAGGGGGTAGCAGCGATGTGGAAAATTGCTACATTTTTTCGGAGTGATTTATGGAAGAAAAAAAAATTTGAAAATATTTTTTTTTATTTTTTATCTTCAATAAAAGTGTTCATTCTTCCAAACTTTTATATTTTTAATTTCTCAACATAACTAAGTATTTGTAAAAACATCATAAACCACTACTCATTATAACTCCATTTCCAACTTGACCCGATGTGAGATTTTTTTTTGAAGACGATACTTATAAACTTCAGGCATTTTCGGGTGTTATGCGCTAATAAGTGGGAGAATCATTATCCACATGAAAAAATTTCCTTAATATGAAAGTTGTTTTTCCATGAAAAAAAGAGAAAAACAGCTTTTTAGGAAAAAAAATTGACCTTCAATTGCGTTTAAATATGAAAAAATCTCCTGACTTTGAAAAGAAAAGTAGCCTATAACACCCGAAATATAATTGAGATTTTTTGAAAATAATAAAATTTCTATAAATTGCGTGCCAAATGGCACAAACCGGTGTCACAAGCAAGTGTTATAAATTTCATCAGTAGTTCAGAAATGACATTCGATTGACCCTTCTATCGGTTGAAATACGGAAACCCAATAGATACCAGAAAATAACACAACAGATTCGGTCTGATTTTTCAAGAAAAATTCAAAAAACCATAAATAAAAAATTTTGGACTTGATTTGCGAAATTTTTTCAAAATATTTTTAAAAAAAGTCGACAAAAAATGACAAATGAACATGTTTATGATTTTTTAAACAGCAGTCATAAAAATTTGTAAACATGCATGAAAAAGTTAAAGTGGCCATTTTTTCCGTTTTTTATCATACACAGATTTAAAAAAAAACAAAAAAATTTTGGGTGAAAAATGCGTGAAATTTTAATAATGTTTTGAATTTTTTGAAAATTTTACGAATTCAAAAAATAAAAGTTCGAACTCAAATCTTTCCTTAAATAGATGAAAAAATATTTCAATGAGCTGATACACATTTATTTTGGTTCAGCTAACGATAATAAGCACAAAAAAAACTAAACCAACTAATTATTTTCGTAAGTTAAATTGACGCCAGTCTGCCACATCGCTGCTACCCCTTAACCAGTTTCTTCTATTAGTTTTTCTAGGCTTTCAAGAAAAAATTTTCCGAAGATCAAGCATTGCGTTTCCTGTGTAAGGATGTGAAAATTCCACCTTTCAAGTTTTTATAACTCATCAAACTATGTTTGTGATTAGACATTGCAGTGAACAGACCCTTTTTTCTACAGTATAATTGATTAATTCTACGGAGTTATTTTAGATTAAAAATGTTTAATCATTTTTTAATGTTGAATTGCTCAAGAAACGCAACTGCCATCTGTCGCTTTTATCCGCAACCATTGTTACTCGAATTTTGTATAGACATTTGAGTCAGCAATTAGAACAATTTTATTTCATGCCATCGTGTTCATGTCAAAAAATCGTATGTGTTCTCAAATACCCTTATACTGTATAAGTTATACAGGCCTTTATATCACTCTTAATTTATGTATAAAACCCTCCTAGCTTATTCATACGATTCAATTTTTTTGCCAGCCTACCGATCCGATCTTGATCAAATTAAAAAGCAATTTTACATGGGCTGTACTGTATGAAAAACAACTTTCATGATTTACGTTAACTAAATTTTTCATCCCGACTAGACATAAATCCAATAATATCGAATTAAAATCAGCTTGACCAAGAATATCGATAGCTTTTTCTTCTGCAGTTTCAACGATTGATTTTTTCTGGTCAATGAAAATCTCCTTATAAAATGGACGAGTAACATTTGCTTTGATTTGTTTCAAAATTTTCTCAAGAGGTTTAATTTTGGTAAAAATTTACAAAAGGAAGATCCAGAATCCTTTTCGGCAAGATATTCAGAAAACTTATACTCTGCAAATATTTGTATAATATTTTTAGGTTGTAAACGAGTTAATGCAGTTTTGCGGCTGCGATGGTTGCCCGATCAATGATGCACTAACGTTGGTCTTTTCAGGCTGTTCGCAGTGAAACAGATTTTGAAGGTCCAACATTTTCAGCTTTATTTTCAAAAAAAATTTATAAAAGCTGAATTCAGTTCAATTGAAATTTGGCTACACCAAAAATAAGCTATGAAATTGCATTTGGCCTCTTTTCTGCACAGAATTTTTTTGTTAAATCGCGACTCTCAAATATTGAAAAATCTGGACTGAATTTGACTTTAATATTTAAATGCAATAGTTTCTGACTTATAAAATTCTAATGCGAAACGATAAGAATTTTCAAATTGTTTATGTTTTGCAAAAGCTCAAATCAAACCATTCCTTCTCCAAAAATTTGTCTCCAATAAAAATATTATATTTTTTCACTTTTTTCCTTTTTACAAAATTCGGAGTATAAAAATGGCTATACGAATCTGTGACATTTAGTTCTTTTGTAAATAAATAAATTGACAGTTGGACATCTTGAGCACCAATGTTTACAACTTGTTCAAAGAACTCCACCAGAGTTCGAGCAGTTTCATTAAGAACTTCTTCATCATCAAATTGAAAATAGAAAATAATGTCAGCGAATAAATTTGGGGGACAATCCGTTATCACTTAAAAATTTTTATGTCAAAAAATTACGGCGATATTTGGTATTTTCGGCGATATTGGGTACTTTTTGTTCGGAAAAAGGTTTCAAAATAGGTCAAATGAAGCAAACTACGAAATTTGTAGAATTCAGCTCTCCACCAAACTCACTAAAACTAAACTACGAAAGAGTAGATTTGGAAAATTAAATTTTGAAATATGACGTCATTTATTATGCTGCATCTTATTATGCTGCATCATTATACTGTCATTTGAAGTGCAGCACTTCAAGTAAGTTGTGATAAAAAACCCATTCAAATCCAGCAATATATTTGTTCTTTCGGCGATTTGGGCTCTGAGAGAATTTTAGCTGGAAATTGTGAAATTGCGGAAGTTTTTTTTCAAGATATTAGGCCGGCGATATTAGGCCGGCGTTATCGGCCTCCCCTGTAGCACATTTGAAAAGATTTCATAGTTTGTTTGTTTGAGATTTAAGTTAACCAAATGAGGATATATCGTATACGAACGCTGGACGTACCAATCGGCCACGACTGTTAGTCACTAACAGTTAGTGTCTATCTGATTCATGTATTCAAAATTAACTTATATTTATTTTCAAAATGAAACCGAGTGAGAGATTTTTTAACTCTCTTTTTCGGAATTGGTTATCATTACATTTCAATATTTTCAGGAAAACGATTAACTTTGCATATTTGTTCACCGAGCGTTCTTATAAGATGAGTGGAATTTAAATTTGCCAAAAATTGATTATTCAAAAAGTCATTTATAATGTTTTGAACATTTTTGGCAAATTTAAATTCCACTTATCTTATAAGAACGCTCGGTGAACAAATATGCAAAGTTAATTGTTTTTCTGAAAATATTGTAATATAATTATAACCAATTCCAATGATTAATTAAAAAAACCATAGTTAAAATTTCTCTCACTCGCTTTTATTTTGAAAATAAATTAATCTGTTAACATTATGTTTTGAAATTTCCATAATTAAACATTTTCAATAATTTTTTCTGGAGTTTTAGTTTTTCTTGCAATTTCATAATTTTCCTTGGCAGTTTTTTGATGAAAAAAGTAGTTTTTTGATTAGCGACATTTTTGTTACTGCGTTGGGAATTGTCCGTAGGGAATTTGACGCAATTTTCTCCCAAAATATCAATTTTACATAGCGTTTCAAATCATATGTTCTTAATGATTAAATAAAAAGCATTTAAGTTTAATAAGGTAAGGCACATTATTAAAGTTTAATAATTAAACATTTGAAGATTAAGTTTTGTCTAAAATTAAGACTAAAAATTCAAATTTCAAAGTTCTAAATTGTAGACTCCTAAATTTTCACATTAGAATTCTCATGAACCCTTTTCAGTGTTTTTGACATATGAAATTCCTACCTTTTCTATCAAAACTAACTTCCTGGCGCCTATTTGTGGAATTTTCAATTGACTGTAAAAGTCTTCCTGATTCAAATACGTCATCTTCATTATTAAAAAGCCTGAGTTGTGTTTCAACATTTTTCTGCCAACCGCCATCTTGTGTGGGACTTGTCCAAGAAAGTTTAAAAGTGAGATTTCGATCATTTCCGTCAATTTTGTCGTCTGAAAACGGAACTACTTCTACATCGTCTTCAAAAATACTCAGATCAAGGTCAAAATAAAGGTGAAATGATAATTTTTTTTAACTTGATCAAAATTAAAGTCGCCGCAAAATTGTATGGCTTACACAATGAAAGCTTCATTATTGGCGCCTGATGCGATTTAAAAGGTGTAAAATACATATGGAGTAAGGGCCCTGAGTTGACAGATCGTCCCTACTTGAAAGATTCAAACAACGCGGGATACAAGCACTCAAACAAATCCCTTGATTGCAAAATAGACAAATTTCATTCAACCAATGAAATGCTCGAATTTTGCATTTTTCAAGAGTCCCGATCTGTCTGTTAAGAGCCGTTAATTCATATCCCCTGTTCACACTTTGCAGAATTACTTGGCCCTGTATAGTTAACGCAGTGTGTTTTTAGTAGTAGGGCCGGGATATTCCGGAAAATGTGGATAAGGGATATAATACAAAAAAATACTTAAATCCTGACAACCATTTCACGCACTTTCAGATAATTTTTTTTTGTTTTTCGAGACATAAAAATAAAGAAATCAAAAAAAGTTTTTATCGCGGGGACCAAATTTTTGGTTCGAAAAGTAATTTCGTAAATCCGGCTTTAGTTCTTTACCATGATCTCAACCACAATTGATCAAAATTTAAGTTTAAAATTTTAATATTTCAAATTTGGATAATTATTTATCTCCCAAAAATTATTTATTTTCGAATTTCACCCTAACTATAATTCGGGCTGGTGGGATTGTATCTTTCTTCTTATGAACACAAATGAATGGTAAAAGTTGGTCACAGGCCATTGGACTTTGAACAATATCATACGACGGGTACCCCCTTGAAATAAACAGAAATATTAGTTCGTTTACTTTTGAGCATAGCATCGAATGAAAAAATATAATTTTTCGGTCATTCTGATTTAAAAATAACCGCGAATCAAAAAGCTTTGAGACCGCCACCAATAGATTTTTTTGATCGGTTTAGTACTATTTTCAGTGAAAGTTTTAAGCGGACAGTACCCCCTAGGGCAGGCCTAGCCAAAGCCAACCAATTTTGTTGGCTTTAGCTTGGTTTGGCTCAAGCTTGACCACAAAATTCTAGTCAAGCCAAGCCAAAAAATCAAGCCAAGCCAAAAAGTCAAGCCAAGCCACAAAATCAAGCCAAGCCAAATTTTAAAATCAAGCCAAGCTAAACTCAAAGTCAAGCGTGCTTGAAAAATAAATTTTGCAAGCTTGGCTTGATCAAGCCAAGCCAAAGTCAAGTCAAGCTAAAGAATCAAGCCAGCTGTGGCCAGGACTGCCCTAGGGGCCCTCAAGGGGTTGAAGAGTGATTTTGCTACTTCGGAATTTTTCTAGGAGCGTGAATTGCTTTCCGCTCTTAATTTCGTGAAAATGGTCGCCCTTTCCCCAGTTTTCTCGAGGAAAGAGGAGAAAAAGTCTCTTTCACTTTTTTTTCTTTACCATTGGAAACTATGCTACAGATGACTTACTTGAAATATGTACAGTTCTTCAGAGTTCTTGACGTTTTCATTCTTTGTTGGAATTCTTGAACTTCGTCAAAACTGGGAATTGTCGGTTTTGCCAAATAAACATCATTTTGATTTCTGGACAAGAAATTTTCAATATTAGTGCTTACAATGTCAAAATCATAGCTCCTACAGGAAAAATAGTACATTTCCTGACCCCTTTAAAGCGTACCGATCGCTGATTATATAAGACTTATATTATAAGTACTTAGGAAGTCCACTATTGGAGACGCTTCAACTTTGAATCGACTGTGTTTGCCTACGCTCGAGATGTAGGTTTTCTCAAAACTAGGCTGTAAAAATTCAAAAAGCTTCTCTGTTTTGCTTATTCACATCCAAAAAAAGTCATAAACAGCGACCGGGACCCTCTTAAGGGGTCAATGCTAGAGTCAAACTCGGAAGATGAAACTGATTTTCAATACAAGGCAGATAGTACTCACGGGTATGACCCTGACTATATCCTTTTACCAATAAAAGTGAATCTTGCAATGATGGTGATCTCTATAGCGTTTGTTCGAATCCCACTATTGTTGTCTTAGTGATTGTGATGCGTAAAATAGGCCAGGGTGCTTGATATTGAGAGCGCCAAAGTTGATTGGTGCGTAATATAAAAGCCGCGGCAAATAAGGCGGCGTTGGATTCGAGTCGAATCATTCGACAATAGTGGAATTCGAACACGCGCTATAGAGATCACTCTCATTTTCACGATTCACTTTGGTGGGAAAAAGGTTATCTAAATTGACAGATAATGACTTAAGCAGCATTTCATTCCAATTTTAGTGAATCAAACAAATTTTCTTGTTGCAATCATCGAAATAATTTTTAACTGTAAATTCGTTGTTATACTAAGCACAAATCATGCTTAATTTGAGCAAATGTATGGCTCATACAGTATATTGATATGTCAGTCAATTATGAAGCCCGGATCCAGCCCGGAGTCAAGCCCTAAAGATAATCTTTCTGAATTACAATTTTCCTTTAACCCTTGGACGTTCAAAATCTCATTTGAGGTTTTTGAAAAGTTTAAAACGTCTCAAAAGAAGAGAATTAGCGCTCTAAAAATAAAATTTGAAAAAATTCTTAATAGAGTTTGCTCCAAGAAGTTCAAAAATTTTTATTTAAAATTATTTTGGATGATCCGTTCAAAAGTAATTTATTCTTACTTTTCTGGCCAATTTCTCCAAAAAAACCTTTGATCGCTAATTCTTTAATCCTGTGAAACTGCAGAAATTTTCTGAGGAGATGAGTTTTTAGGAAAGTCTTTGAGGAATCTGTCATTTAAATAATAATGACTCTACTGTTGCTAGAACTCTTGGTTTTTTTTGCGAGTGATTTCTGAAAAAAAGGAGAAAAAAGAAAAATTCCAGACTTCGAGAAAAAGGCTAAAAACGTCATTTTCGTTGCTCATTAACGTACCCTTGAAAAGATTATTTTAGTAATCTAATTAATTATTCTGAAATTTTTTGCCTTCTGCTTATATACAAATTTAAAATGAGATAAATCCCATGTCTGGTTATCACACTATAAGCGCTCAAAGTTGAACCTCAAATGAGGTTTTGTGCCTCTACTAAAGTTTTTTTTTCGAACGTCCAAGAGTTAAAATTGGTTTATAATTCAGTTCTAAAGTAGGTTAAAAAATAAGTTTAAAAATTGGTTTAAAAAATAAATTTAAAAATGAGTTTAAAAATTAGTTTATATTTAAGAAAATTATTTTAACTTTCTTTGACGTAAACCATTTTTTGATAGGAAATTCTAAATTCAAAATTGCTTTGTTTTACAATTTTCAGAACATGACATTATGTTCTGTTTGAACATGTTTTTTTCAAAAATGTTTCGATTTAAAATTTTGACTTTAAAAATGTTTTGTAATAAAAATAGACTGTCCGAGGTCCGTCTCATAACGTAAACTATGAGATGCTGAAAAATAAAATTAATATAAAAACCAATCAGCATCTTCAATTTAACGCTACCAAACTCTTGGACAGTATAATATACAGGTTGAATTTTATTTTTTATCGGTGTTTCACGCATCACTTGTTATAACACTACAAATTAACTATAAATTACACTATAAATTAAGTGATGCGTGAAACACCGACAAAAAATAAAATTCAACCTGTATAATATATAATAATTGTGACTGAATATTTTTTGTGTTCGTTAATCATATTATTATAACGCACTGATGAAGAACCTAAAAATTCGAAATATATTCACATAACAATAAAAAATATTATTATAATATATAATTGTGGTATGTTTTTTGAGACATTTTTTATACCTTTTTTTTGGATTTAGAAAATCTAAAAATCTGTTGAACTTTCGATTTATTTAATCATTTTTGAAACATAATAAATAATTGAGATAATTTCTCGCAGGTTAACACATTATTAATGATCCTTTTGAACAGATAAAAAAGAAGGCCTTTTAATTAATTTAATAGAAATTAATTAAATTAATAGAAGGCTTTAATTATGCAATTTCGAGGCCTACTATCACATTATGAGCGAAATTACTTTTGTGTTAACCTGCGAGAAATTTTCTCAATTCTTTATTATGTTTCGAAAATAGTTGAATAAATCAAAAGCTCAACAGATTTTTAGATTTTCTAAATGCAAAAAAAGATATAATATATATAAGTCTCTTAAAATCACAATGAAGAACGTACGTTAAATTTCCGATCAACGTTGGTATTGAATCAATGCCAAGCCACAATTTCCATTCGGGAATACTGTTAAAAACTGCAAATCGGAATACGGAATCTCTTGATTGATCGTCAATAATTTTTGGGATCAAAGAATTTTTACGGCCACAATATGCAATCGCATCTTCATATAAGGCTTTTTCACTGACATAAGACCAACATTCACCTTAAATAGAATAAAAGTCGCTAAAGAGCGGATTCGTTAATACTTACGTTTGTACTGCATGAATGTGGGGGGACAGTCAATTTTTTCGGATTTCAATGAGAAGGATGTTGTTCGAGAAAAATCAATTTTAATGTCGCCCTATCAAAAGAGTTTATACGAATAATAATTGTTCCAAAAAATATTCAAATAATACTGAAAATTTCAAAATTTGTCATAAAATACAATACAGGGGGGGGCAATATCGTCGAAAGTTTTTTGGCAAATTGGGCGATATGGCGACAGAAATATTTTTTTGTTCAAAAAATGAAAAAACGCTAAGTCGTTCGAAATAACGTCATATCATATATATGACTTATATGATATAAGTTATATCCTGTAACAGGATTCCTGTTCCAAAATTTTTATGGATTTTCAAATTTTTTATGGATTTTATAAAGAGTTTTACAACTAGTTAAAATTAAATGAATCACCAAAATGCGTGGAAAACTTTACCAAACGAGTTGAAAAGGAGTAAATTTGGGAAATTCAATTATGAGAATGGCGTCATTCATGACGCCAACAAAGTAATTTGTAACATTAATCTCAAAAAATTTCAGCGATTTTGACGATATTGGCACAAGAAGTATCTTAGCTAAAAATATTGAAATTGCGTAGGTTTTTTCGGCGATTTCGGCAAACTCGGCGATATTAGGCCGGCGATATCGGGCCTCCCCCTGTACAAATTTTTGTTCTACTTTTTGTATAGTAAAATAGAAACTTTTAATTTATTCAAACATGAGTTATGCATCCAAATTTTGATAAATACGAAATATTAAAAAAAGGCGAAAAATAATAAAACGAACGCATGGTTAAAGTTTAAAAAAATACTTTCTTTCGTGATAATTAATATCATCACCAGAATATGCGTTCAAGATCTTTGGTAGTCTCACATTTACATCTTACTCAATTTTGAACTTACTTTCGAAAATGTTGAATATATAACAAAACTTGTTCAGTTAACCTAACCCTTTTTAATGTATCAGAATCAGGGATGGGCTAACCGAGCGAAATGATTCGATCACCGATCCGATCAGTTAATTCAAATCAAGTTTCCGATCCGATCTGATCACATTACTTTCCAGCTCTGGTCCGATCCGATCAGCAAAAATTATGAGCCCCGAAATTTCCAATTCAATCAGCAAAATTTGCTCGGATGCCCTTTCCTGATAAGAATATATCGCAAATGATGCCTTAGCCTTGTTTTTATTGTATATTATTGTTTTTCTTCCATCGAGATTATTTACCTCAAACCATGAATGATCATATCAAATGACTTATTTATGGTTTCAAGAAAAATAATTTCGATAGATATGATTTATATGACGAAAAGTCATAATAGTCGACTCATGCAGCATGAGTAGAGTCAGTATCGAGAGATTTATCTGCAAAACAAAACCCCTCAGCACTAATTCTTAGAGTTTATGTGGTTTCTCATGCTTTCGTAGAGGTGGTATAACAACAAAAAAAATATTTACCCCTCTCAGATTACTTATGTGTTGTTTAACTCAAAATAAAAATCATTGGTTGCTTGAATGTGTAGGTTGTAATTCAGCTATTATGAAAAAAGTAATAATGACTCAATCACGGTGAAAAAAATCATCCCGATGAAAGAAAAAAATATATGGACTCAAGCATTATATTCGAGTTAAATCTTCTTAAGGGTGTGGGTGACGATAATTGAGAGTTAATAGAATATTTTCTTGATTGACCTATTTTGTAGAGAATTTCTCGTTGTTTAATTGAGTCCGTAGGATTTTTCTTATTTTTGGATTTTTTTCAAATAAAATCGGTTTTAGATAAAAAAAAATTTTATGATCAAAATCATAATCCATAATTTTGAAAATTTAAGATTCGAACTAAAAAGTACCAATTTCGATCTAAAATTTTTATATAACGTTAAACTAGTAAAAATGACGACACTCAAGTTGAAATACTGCCAAAAACGGTCAACTTCAACCTTTTAATTTTTTTTTATTTTCAAAAAAGTTCAGAATTTCAACAAAAACTAGAAATTCACAAGTCGTTCCTGAGACTTTGGAGAAAAAATCGAAAAAAGGGGGTCAATTTAGACCCTAATCCAGACTTTGCGGTGAATTTGATGCACAAATTAAAAAAATTCTATATATTTTCAAGGAAGAGTAGGCTTTTGCGTGAGGCTCCCAAATAAGCTGTTTTGACCACTAGGGGCAAAATTAAAAAAGGGGTCCATTTGGTGATGTGCATGATCTACATATAAAAGTTGAATTGCAAATAACAATAAAAAATGATGAGGAATGATTGAGGAGTAAGCTTTTTAGCGCTTTTAGGAACGACTACTGAAAATTCTTTTTTGAGCGTAGATTGGAGTATCAGATGCTCTGAATACTGACAACTTCCTAAAAAGTTGTTCTACGTACTTGGAAAAAATTAAATTATTTCTAACGCCAGAAACTCAGAAATTTCGCTTGAAAATGTGTAAAAAACAGTCAAATTATCGTCCCCCACATCCTTTTAATGAGCAGAAAAACACGATTTTTTTTGCTATTTTGATATAGGCTAGAAACTAAATTACTCAATAGTATTGAGTTAATACCCAAACTATTTTTTTATGAATTTTTCGGTTCAAGATTTTCTGTTTTACGATCATCGCAACTTCAATTTTAAATTAAAAATGAATAAATTGTTTTTGTTTTTGGGTTTTACTAAATTTTTGTTTGAAATGAGAATGTTAAATTTACATCATGAAAATCAAATGCTTTCTAAAAATTTTAAAAAATCGTAAAAATTAAAAAAAAATTACAACAAACATTTAAGACATAAAAATTGTGCACACTTGCAAAAATATCATCAAATTGATTCACTCGAAAAAATGACAAGTTAATCAACTTAAAAATTTTGATCCTGAAATTTTTTGTTTTAAGCAAGCGAAGCCGCGGACTGCTATCGGTCTTTACTTACTATTTCGCTTGAGTTCTTACTCCGCGTCTAAAATAATGAAATACAATTTGATCAAACGAGAAATCTCGAGTTTGTTCAACAATTACTACTGTACATACCCGTTTCGGTATCGAAAAATTCCAGACTTTGTAATAAATTGGGAGAACACGTTTGCCTTCATTTTGAAGAATAAATTCATACTTTCCAATTATTGCATTTGTACTGAAAATGAGTTAACTAAAAATGCCAAAATAACAAATTTTGCAAACACTGCTCTCAGTGTGACAAGGAGAATTGCGGCTGTGGTGTTCGTCACACCAAATAACCGAGAGCGTGCTGCACGCCGCGTGCACCATTCGAATTTGGAATCCCTGGAAAATTAATTCATAAATATTTAAATGATTTTGGCTTCATTCTGAATAAGTTATGTAGCCTAAGAAGGATGCAAAGCGGTCAAAATTCGTCGTTTAAAATTAACAAAAATGAGACAAAAAACCATGACAAATACTGATTATATTTGAAAATGGGATTCGCAGATCAGCGCAAAGCAGTGCGTTTGGTTCTCGGTATGCGCATCCGAAACTTTTGCACATTTTGAATTGAAAAAATGAAATACCCACCTACGTTATTAAAAATTACCAAAAATTTCATTTATACGTAAAAATTTAAGCTGAATAGATGAAAGTTATGTTGGTCAAAATAAAAAGTTTCGGAAATGTTTAGAAAAATAAAATAATTATGAAGACAATTCCAGGGACAATAATTTTAAAAGACAAATTACATATCAATTTTGTTTTAGCATCGTTAATTTTATATGATCGAAAGTGTCATCAGCTGTTTAACAAATAGAAATTAATTTGTAATAAATTTGGTCTAAATTCAGATTAGAGAAAAATTTGTCGCTATCTTGTTTGGTTCTCTCATGTGTTCAAAAATTTCAGTTTAACTTTTAATCTAAAGTTGAAATAAAAGCGTATTTTATTAACTGATTTTTTTAACACAAGAGGGCTAAAAACTCAATCAAAATTATTTTCATCAAAAAGCCTCTTAAAAAGACACGCAGTTAGTGCCTACTCCTTCAATTTTCATCATTTTCTATTATTTTTTCTGTGTCAGGCTCCGGAAAAGCCTCACGAATAATGCAAAAGCGCTTTTGTTTTAAATGTTGGCTTTCAGCGGACAAAAACGCAAAAAAACCAAAAAATTAAAATTTTTGAATATGGTCAGCTTTGGGAGGCTCAGGCAAAAGAATTCTCCACCAGTTTTGAGAGATACAGTTCGACTCATACTGCATCAGAAAGCACTAGACTTGTTTAACAATTCATTAAAGCGTTTTTTTTAAATTTTGCTTCGGCGTCTCTGGGGCCATGTCAATTTTCATTTTTACCAAATGTTTCGAATGGCCAGTTTGGGAGGCTCAGGCGAAAGCTATCTCCTCCACCAGTTTAGAAATACACTTTCGGCCATCTGCATCTGAAAGCACAAGCCTTGTTCGACAATCTATTAGAGAGTTTTTTTTGAAATTTTATTTGGCGTTCTTTGAAGGCCACGTCAACTTTTCATTTTGAGCCTTCATTTTTGACAAAATTAAGAAACCAGAAAAATGCTTCAAAATAATTTTTTCCGTAAAACATAAACTTTTAAGGATTTGGGGCTATTTTAACCTCGGTAGCGTCAAAAAGAAACCAAATTAGCGCACTTTCAATTTAAATCATAAATAAATTCAATATTTTGTTTTCGTTTTGGCTTTTTGGCCGCTGAAAGCAAATTTTAAAACAAAAGCGCTTTGCATTATTGGTAAGGCTTCTCCGACCTGACACAAAAAAATAATGAAAAATGATGAAAAGAGTAGGCACTAACTGCGTGTCTTTTTAGGAGGCTTTTTAAAAGCGTAGGTGTCGGCGTAAGTGGGATTGTATAAGATTACTGTTTAGTTTAAAATTACCGCGAAGGTTAGTTCTGTCAGTTACAAATGTTTTGGATATCACCTTTGCTAGTTTGGCCGGGAAATGAACCCTTGGAAGAGGCCCAAATCAGCGAAACCCACTCCCTTAAGGGGGTAGCAGCGATGTGGCAGATTGGTAAATTTTTTCTGAGTGATATATAAAAAAAACAAAAATGTGAAAATTTATTTTTTTATTTTTCATCTTCAATAAAAGTTTTTATTCTTGCAAACGTTTATATTTTTTTAACATAACTAAGACTTAGTTACTAAGTATTTGTAAAAATATTAAAAACCACTTTTCATTGGAACTCCATTTCCAACTAAACCCGACGTAAGAATGTTTTTAAGACAATATTTATAAACTTTAGACATTTTTTGGTGTTATCCGCTAATAAGTGGGTGTATCGTTATCCACATGAAAAAAATTCCCCAATATGAAACTTTTTCCTGAAAAATGGTGAAAAACAGCTTTTCAGGAATAAAAATTGACCTTCAGTTGCGTTTAAATATGAAAATATGTCCTTACTTTTAGAAGAAATGACGCCTATAACACCCGAAATTTTATTAAGTTTTTTTTGCAAAAACAAAATGTTATTAAATTGCGTGCAAAATGGCACAAACCGGTGTCACAAGCAAGTGTTGTAAATTTCATTAGTAGTTCAGAAACGATATTCGCTTGACCCTTCCATCGGTTGAAATACGGAAACCAAATATATACCTGAAAATTTCACAAGTGTTTCGGCCTGATAACTATAGAGATTTCAAAAAACCACTATTAAAAATTTTTGGACTTGATTTGCGGAAAATTTTCGTAAAAGTCGACAAGAAATAACAAATAAACATTTTATGATTTTTCAAACAGCGGTCAGAAAATATGTAGACATGCTTGAAAAAAGTTAAAGTGGCTGTTTTTCGTTTGTTTTTATTCACAGATTTCAAAAACAAAATCAGAAAAAATTTTGGACGAAAAATGCGTAA
>SCLH01000358.1:103376-136081 GCA_004367855.1 Oikopleura vanhoeffeni
ATTTTTTTAATGCTTTGAATTTTTTGAAAATTTACGAATTCAAAAATAAAAGTTGGAACTCAAATCGTGCCTAAAATAGATAAAAAAAAATGATTTTAATGAGCTTATACACATTTATTCTGGTTCAGCTAACGATAATAAGCACAAAATAATAAACCAACTAATTATTTTCGTAAGTGAAATTGACTCCAATCTGCCACATCGCTGCTACCCCCTTAATCTGTATGTAAAACTAAATATAATCTGCGCAAAAACTTTCTTTATATTTTTATTCAACTCACCTGATATTTATTGAGAGCTTATCATTTTTGAGATCGTTATCAAACGTTATGGAACCTTTTTCATCATTTATCACAGCTGTATTGCAGCACAGAAACTTTTTTTCAATTTCTGGAACTTTAATTCTTATGGATTCGTCTTTGAAATATCCGTCTATTTCAACTGTGAAATAATCATTTTGGTCAGTGTAATCAAACCAAATATATTCCTGTCGTAGGGGATAAACAAAATGAATTTCCTTTTTTTTTATAATTTTCAAAAATTGCCAGTGAAAATTAAAGATAATTATTTTTTGTGATTGAGAATTAATTGAATGCGGTCATGTAACATGACTCATGTTAAATTGAAATAAATGAAATAACGCATTTTAGCGCCATCTAGCGAGAAACCAATTTTTAACTGACCGAGAAACCTCTACTTTTTCAAAAGTATCGACAATGTCAATAATTTTGTAGTTGATTTGTCCTATATTGACCAATGCCTTTGCTTCCCGGCGGGACCTGCTGCAGCATGCTGAATCAGTTAAATTCGAGCAGTTTATAAAACTTTGTAAAAACAAAGTAAAATGGTCCATAAACTATCTCACTTAGTCTATGAGACAAATGACACGATTTTATTTGTGCTTTCCCCTGACTTTGAAAACGGTTTTATTTTCAAACTTTCGGATTTGAGCATGTTTTGAGAAAACTGAAAAGTTTCTCTTCGATTTCTGACTGGTGAACCCATCCTATTTTCCATTCGACTTCGCGCGCCAAATCCGACATAGTGATCACGTGAGATGTAGGCGTCTGTACCTTCACCGATTGCAAAGATTTTTATAATGTAATCAATGCCATCAGATGGTGGAGAAATAGTTGTCGTATAAACGCCGTCTGAAGCAATCAGAAATTTGAAAAAATGATCACAGGTCTTTTTTCCTCGTATTTTTTGACGTTTTTAGACATCATGGTGACCAAAGTATAGTTACACAAAATTAACCTGCAATGTGACAAAAACTAAATTAGGAAATTTCAAATTTATTTGAATTCTACAAAATTTAATTTTAACCAGATTTTTTTGGTTAACCCTTGTGAGCATATAGAAAAAAGTTCCGTCAAGGCACCAGAGCCACAATTGTGGCTCTACTTTGAATGTTGATTACAGAAAGCCTAAGGCAGTTGACATTTCAATTTTTTCTGCATTACGAAGTTTTAAGGTAATATTTTTGCATCCAACATTTTATATTCTATAATTTTCAGTTCTCGAAAATATAGTGAGAAAATCAAGGTTTACCATATCACGTTATACACGCTCAGAAATGTATTTACAAGTTACATTTCTGTTGGAAACGATGCACAAGTATCTGACCTACGCAAAACTCAAACGAAAAAAAAAGTTTTGTCCGCTTTGATTTAAATTTCAGAAATCAAAAGAAACTTATAAATAAGTCAAAAAATTAGATGAAAAAATCATGATTTTAAATAAAAATTGTTTATTTTTCCCTATAAAAGCAGATTATTACACTTTTTTCTATTAATTTGAAGTTAATAAGACTTCATCATGAAGTACAATTGTTGGCAATTTTTGATTGCCTAAATTCACCTTTATTATAATTCAATTTTTTCATGAGATACTTCAAGTTTTTTCATGGGATACTTCATGACATACTTAAAGTTGAAAATTTTGAAATTTCACATCCGAAAAGAAATATCTGCCCCTAGATACCAATTTATTTTTATTTAAACTGTTATGCATGCACAAAACACTTTCCTTAAAACTGGCCAATCTCAAATTTGTATTTTATGTCTAGTTTCGAAATATTTTTTCAGGAATTAAAACATAGACGAAAAATCCTAATAATTCAACACCCCGTGATACTTGAATCAAACATTCCAAAAAAATTTCAATTATTTTTTTGGAACCGAATCGAAATTTTTTATAATGTGTTTGAAAAATATTCTACGATCCCGTTTTGTTGCCCTTTTTGAATGATTTTAGGTATGCTTGAGCCACTATTGTGGCTCTGTGCTCACAAGGTTTAAATTGCCTTGTTAAACTTCTTTGTTTGGTGGCGCGCCAGGGCGCAATTAAATTTATAAAATAAAAGCCTGTGGTCTGAAAATTCTAATTTAATTCAAATTAAAAGTAAGGAAATTATTGTAAAAAAATCGCTGGTAGAACAAGCTACAAGAACATAAAATATTTATGCGTTTTTTAAGAAATGTATTGTAAAAATTTTGTTAATGCGAAAGCTCGAACTCCAAGGACTTCTTAAATTCTAAAAATTTTACGCCTTCCCATCGACAGTTTTCTAGAAAACGTCGAAAAATACTTTGTCCATGTGATAAAAAAATTATAATGAAGAATTGCGAAATTTTCTGGTGCTGAAACCTTTTAATGTTTACCTTGTGCATTCAAATCATCGTCTAATCCGTCGTCGTGTAAGTAGTATTTTACAGTATCTACCCCTGTTTCGTTAAGTTGGGGATGAATAAGTTGTGCAAAAAGCTTTGCATCTAAAACCGCATACAAACCCTGGTAGACTTCCGCAAATAATGTAACCTCTCCTAAAAAATATTGTTAGACGGCTATAGTTGAGTCTGTTGGACCCTTGTTATCATGTTGGAAGTTGTTTTCCTCGCATACAAAATTCAGTATATTTTTCTAATTTCCATTGATTCTCAATTAATTCGTTTTAAAATTTAAGGCACCATAATTTCACATATGAAAAAACGAAAAACACTACATTTGTTGTTCTACCATTATTAATCTTTAAAATTGATCACAGTTTCATTAGGATTTAATTGGTTTCATTGAAAAGGTATTTTTGAAAATTTTATTTGTATAATAGATATATAAAATATTAAAAAATCAAATTCGTTAAAAAGGTGAGGTCCTTTTTTTCTAGTCTTCGAATCGTGATTTGTCAAAATAAATGCTGACTTTTAGGTCGACCAGATTACGGTCACTTTTTCATGCCACTTGCTCAGAACAGATAGTCCTTTCAAATTTTGTCAGTGAGGGAGTACCTTTTGAAAATAAATATTACAAAATACGGTGAGTTATGAAATAAACAGTGGTATTTTTTTCATTTATTTTGGTTTCTGTTGAATACTACGGTTCAAGGGCCCTAGGCTCACAAATGGTTACGATTTGAAAGAAACACACAACGTGGTTTAATTGCAACCAATCAAAAACCTGAATTTCAGAATATGCTTATAAAATCGGGTTTAATTTGAGCGGCCACCCAATATCCTTTATTTCGCATTATTTAAATGATCACGATCTGTCAGCAGTGGGCCCTTGATTTATAAACACCGATTTTTCGAATATGAAAGTAAAAAACGCCCTACTATTCTTATTCTTCTACTCAGGTTTTTCTGAAATTTTCGATTAATTCTACCTGTGATTCTGTTGATAGCATGAGTAGCCATTTTTACTGGATAAGAATCGTCTCTTGGGAATGAATTAACTGTTATCGAAACCGGAAATTCTGTCTCCAGTGCATTTTTGATAACTAAATCGTAGTGCCCGACATCTCCTTGTCCCTTTATTTTTATAGTCACTCCTCCAAATTTAACTGGAATGAACATAATTTGAACTTGAAAATCTGTAGAGGCCCACATATCTCGAACTTCTTCTTTAGATGGTAATATCAAGTAAACGATCGGTGATTCAGAAACTTTCCGGGGGGTTTATTACACATAATTTTTTAAATAATTTTGACAAATATTTGAAAATTTATACTTTAGAATTTTGAAAATTAAAAAAATCAGATTTGAAAAGGTGCACTTGGAAAAAGGTAAAAATTTTTTTTGGAAATTTTCAAAGAGGATTATTGACGGATGATAACAGTGTTTTTATAACTTCATTTTTGAATTTCGCTGGTTTTGAAAACAGTATACAAAACTTTTAGTAATTAATTGTTACATTAAGTTTTTTTGTAGAAAATAAATTTGAAATTTTTTTTTGAAAAATGTTATTTAATATTTTTTTTGTTTCTCAGTGGTTTGTTAAGAAAATTTGTTTAAATAAACCTGACAATTCAAAGACGTTTTCTGATGATGAAAACATTTGTTCCCATTTATTTCAGATAATAAAATCCCTTACTTTGTCATCTGGCCAGCTCACAAAAATATTGGTATCTCGTCCGAGTGAATTATCAAGTACAAAGGGAATTCGAATTTCCAATTGAGAAGTCATGGACTCCGATACTATGGTTAAAGCTTGTCCTTCGTCTCGTTGAAATTGAGATAAAAATGCATCAGATAACGACTGAAGCATTGTATTAGACGAATCAGAAACTGCGGGAGCAAATATACCAGATCCACCTTAATTACTAGATGTGTATACTACATTGTTTATAAAAATTAATTGCTCTGCGCAGCCTTGTCCTAAATCACGAATTATTTTTCATAAATAACCTTCAAAATTTAATTTATTAACTTTTAATTCAGAACATCACGCATTTTTTTTCGATATTTTTAAAACTTTTCATTGATGATGAAAAAAATCAAAAAGTTTAAAATCTCTTATTTGAAGATCAGAAAATCTAAGATTGTGAAGGGTCAACCACATAAAATTAGAATAATATAGAATGAATCATGTCGAATGATTCTTATTCGTATGGGAGTTATTAACAAATAATATCACTTTTTGGTTAGAATGCGTAGCCACTGCTCCTTTTAACGTGTGATAAAGGGATATAAAAACAATTAAAATTTTCAGTTTTGAAACCCTGGCCAGAATAAACGCTTCACATTGTTTCAAATTTCAACGAATAAGACACAAGCTAAAGTAAAAAATCTAATATACAGCAGAGTCCGGCGCATAGGTGATGGCGCTTAGGTGAAGATTTTTGGCGAAATACTTGCACCTATACGCCGAACCCTGCTTTGTTATGTTTTTTCCAATATTGATTTAATATATTTGATTAACCAAATATTGATTAACTAAATATTGATTAACCAAAAAATATGATCTTTCCTGATAATGATTTTTATCTGAAAATTCATGCAATCAAACATTAATTGCAAAATTCATAATATTTTTAAAATTTTTTGCATGATTTTATAGTTTCATCATTAACGCCACACTTTTCAATTAAGCCGATTTTCAAACAAATATGTTTATTTATGGTCACTTTTTTGAAAACTTTTAATCTTACCAGTTTCCTGACTGATCATTTCTACTCCTGCTATTGCTTCGATTCCAAGTGATATTGCATGTATTGTGATTCCCGAAGCTTTGACTGCTTCCACCACTTCTGATACATATGGTGGTTCGGTTTCCATTCCATCGGTTAAAAGCAAAATTTCACCACCTACATAATTGCATTCAAAAATTAAAGAAAAAACGAATTATATTGATTGAGCCGAAACGTCAAATAAAAACTATCTTTGATAAAAAAAAATATTATAAAAAATGAAGTTAAGTTATTTGAAATCCAAAAATGTGATTCCGTTAAAAACTTTAATTAAGATTTAATTTTTGTTTGATACTAAAACAACCGCGAAGATTTCATGAAGGTTCCAAAAAGTTTTAAACGATCTCGTGATTAGCAAAATTCAAATTTTAATATTGTCAAATATAACTTAGGAGCGCCTCCAGTCAAAATTCTATTTATTGCTCTCAGGGCTTTTTGCGCATTTTTTTATTTTTTCAAATAAGACACTCATAATTGGTCGATTAATAAAACATTATAATCAATTTTTTCTTGACGACCTCGGCATATTTGAATTTCTCATAATTTGTTTTTAAATGAGAAAAATCATTTAAATAAATGAGCTTCGGCATTTATATGAAAATTTCTTTGAATCAGAATATAAACCCCAGCAAAAACAGAACGACTTAACTTTTTTTTGATAAACATTTTTTAATTATATTGAAATTGTAGCCATTGAAAAAATATACCGTTCAGTACAAAAATTTTTTATAAAAAGTTGTGAACAATTTGCAATTTGCCTATGTTTAATTTTGAAATTTTTCTTGAATTATTATTTGAAAAATCAAAAATTTGAACATAGGCAATTTTTTGAAAGAATTTTTTGCAATGATCTTGGTTTTATTTCAAGAGCTACAATTTGAACATAATTAAAAAAATATTTAGCATAATTTTTTCCGTTCCAACCTTACTCAGGGTAGGTTACCCTTGAACTTGCTCGAATATCATTCGGCATTGTAATGTAAAAAACTCTTGCCCTGACAAAAATTTCGATGACGTTCCCATGCTTACTATGGTCACCATCTTGAAAATGGCAGACATTCGTGTACCGGTAACCGGATTTGAATTTCGGAATAAATTTGATTATAATTGGAGTAATTTCAAAAGTAAACTACCAGAAACACTGGTAAATCGTCACATAAGTATACGTGTTCTCACTTAATTTATTATCCTGATAATCAATAATTAAAATTCACCTGTATGCCGTAGATTTTCTGGTCCAGTGGTAGATAGCACTTGCATTCCAGCTTAAATATGTATTTTATTGATTATTTTTTTTTAATAATATTTTATTTTTTGAAACATGAAATTATCTCGTGAAATAACATTATTAATCAAATTAATATTTGAGAACTTGTAAAAACTTACACAAAATTTAATTTTTAGCTAGTAAAGCTTGACCTTTGTGAACACCAGGGGTCGGCAAAATTTTCGAAATCGTTTGCTCTGCTCTACTCTGCTCTAGGAGTATATTTTGATCAGTTTGCTATGGTCTGCTCTGCTCTGAAGCCAAAAAAAATTTTGTTTGCTCTGGTCTTAAATCTTTTTTTAAATGCTCTTGTCTGCTCTTAAATTTTTGGGGTTTATAGGCAATAAAATAAAGGGGAGTTTTCGGCACAAATTATCGAGGGGCCCTAGCCTGTCCGAGGTTATCCCTTTAAGGGGGTGGCATCGATCCGGCAGATTGGTACATTTTTTCAGAGCGATAAATGAAAAAAAAATGTGAAAATTTATTTTTTTATTTTTAATCTTCAACAAAAGTGTCCATTCTTGCAAACGTTTATATTTTTAATTTCTTAACATAACTAATTATCTGGGAAAATATAAATAACCACTTTTCACTGTACATCCATTTCCAACTAAAATCGACTACAAATTTTTTTTTAAAGACAATATTAATAAACTTCCGACATTGTCGGGTGTTATGCGCTAAAAAGTCTTGTTTTTATGTTGCTTATTAAAAACTTTTCTTTATATAAAAGTTTTTTTCCCATGAAAAATGGTTAAAAATGGCAAAAAGTATAGAAAAATAACTTTTTTTGAGATAAAAATTGACCTTCAATTGCGTTTTGATATTAAAAAATGTTCTTACTATCTAAAGAAATGGCGCCTATTACACCCACAATTTTATTTTGAATTTTTTACTTGCATAACATTTCTTAAAATTTAGTGCCAAATGGCACTTATCGAGTGTACAGCCGAGTGTTAAAAATTTCATCGATAGTTTAGAAATGATAATCGCACGACCAACTCATTAGTTGACATACGGATATTTAATAGATACCAAAACATTTAATATGTGATTCTGCCTGATTTTTTATGGAGAGTTCAAAAAACTACTAATGAAAAATTTTGGACTCGATTTGCGGAAAATTTTCATAATTTTTCTAAAAAAGTCGACAAAAAATGACAAATAAACATATTATGATTTTTCAAACAGCNTAAATCGCCTATGTTGTCAAAAGTAGACTCAAACGAAGCGCCTGTCTAAGGAGATTGCTTAATTGGCGATATGAAAATTTCACTTAGGAATAGCTGTACAACTTTCACTTAGCATTTGCTGTAAAAAATAAGGTCAGAAAAAAATTAGGAAAAAATCTTTCGTTACAACCTATTTTCCCCGCAAAACCCTTTTTTCTTAGATTTTTAGTCTAAGAAAAAGAGACTTTTGTGTGTTTTTTTGCAAAAATAGTACTGTTTTTTCAAAAATTACTTGAATCACCTTTTGAAAAAAGTGGGGAGGTTTTTTAGAAGCTTTTAAGACTTTTTTTCCATTACACCAAAGCCCAAAAACAATCACGTGACGTTCAAATTAAGAAATAAGGGTTTGGTCGAAGTACACAAAAAGTACTTAAATTACACCAAAAAAATTGAGAGCAAATTACCACATCATATAAGAGTTTTGAACATAACGAAATTTTCTATAAACGTCACGTGATATTATTGTTCAACAAATAGGGATATATGACATATTCCAAACCTTATTTTTTAATTATTTCGACACATGATTTTACTTGGACTATGCTGTTATGCAAAAAAAGTCTTAAAAACGTTTGTAATTTATCATCAAATTTTGTTGACGTAATTTGAGTACTATGTTATTTCAAAAAGTACTCAAAATATTTGAAATCGGATAACGGATTCGCGTTCTACGCCTACTATTACACTAGATAACATATATTTCCACGTCTGGTAAGGTTCAGAGATCCATAACCAGGAATGAGGTATTACATCAAACTATTAATTCGATGCGTCATCTCAAATCAGATATAAATAATACAATCAACTCAGGGCGCTTTTTGAGATCAAGGGGGTACTGGTCGCTGAAATTGACTTTTCTGGATGAGAAATCAGCCTAACCGAGAAACTCTGGGACAATTAAGATTAGCCATGTTGTAGATCTACCCTTAAGTAACCTTGTCAAAACCATTGGTCAATGACTTTTTGTTCCGATACACTCTGAGATACGTTACCAGTACAAGGTTCCCCTCGACCAAATTTCAAAATCTATCTCCTCCCTAGGTTTATTTAGAAAGCAGCTCAAATTATAACGTATCTCGGATGACTTATAAACTTAGGTCCTCTAGAAGCGTTTTTTCAAAAATAACTTCAGTTTTTCTAGAAACCGCAGAAAACTACCGATTTTTTGCGATTTTAAGCATTTTTTTGTCACCAAAAATCTATCTCCTAGGTTATATTTTGACGATTTGAAATAAGGAATTTCAAAAATAAACTCATCAGGTTTTTTGGCTTTTTCTTTGATACTACTTTCGAAAAATCAGAAAGCACATTTTTTTTTCGGAATTTTTTTCACTTGACCTCAAAATTTATATTTTTGAGTTTTGGGGTTGAAATTTGGAAAAACGCTTCTAGAGGAGTTTATTTGTTCTGTGCTAGTGTTTGCTCTCGAATTCGAGTGAATACCAAAATATAATTAGAGGAGATAGATTTTTGGTTGAAAAAAATGCTTATAATCGCAAAAAATCGTAGTTTTCTGCGATTTCTCTATAAAAACTGAAGTGATTTTTAGAAAAACGCTTCTAGAGGACCTAAGTTTATAAGTCATACGGAATATGTTTATATAATTTGAGCTGCTTTCTAAATAAACCCTGAGGGATAGATTTGTAATTTGGTCGAGGGACACTTTGTACTGAACGTATCTCAGAGTGTTCGGAACAAACAGTCATTAACTAATGTTTTGACAAGATTAAGGGTAGATTCTACAACATGGCTAATCCTAATTGTCCCATAATTTTTTGGTTAGGCTGATTTCTCATCCGGAAAAATCAATTCCAGCGACCAGTCCCCCTTAAGGGGTGCATCGACTCGGCAGACGAAGTCAATTTACTTACGAATGAAATTAGTTGTTTACTTTTCTGTCTTATTATCGTCAGCTGAACCAGAATAAATGTGCATCTACTTATAAAAATAATTGTTGCCTATTTTAGGAAATTTAGTCCGAACTTTATTTTTGAATTTGTAAAATTTCAAAAAAAATCAAAGCATTATGAAACTTTCGCATTTTTTGTCCAAACTTTTCTGATCTTTTTTTGAAATCTATGAATAAAGCTAAAAAAATACCTTTTACTTTTTTCATGATGTCTTCATATTTTCTGACGGCTGTTTGAAAAATCATAATATGTTTATTTGTCATTTTTTGTCGACTTTTTTAGAAAAATTATGAAAATTTTTCCGCAAATCGAGTCCAAAATATTTTTATTAGTAGTTTTTGAACTCTCCATAAAAATCAGGCAGAATCACATATTATAATGTTTTGGTATCTATTAATATCCGCTTATGTCAAATGAGTTGGTCGTGCATTATCATTTCCTAAACTATCGATGAAATTTTTAACATCGGCTGTACACTCGATAATGCCATTTGGCACTAAATTTTAAGAAATTTATGCAAGTAAAAAATTCAAATAAAATGTGGGTGTAATAGGCGCCATTTCTTTAGATACGAAGAACATTTTTAATATTCAAAACGCAATTGAAGGCATTTTTATCTCAAAAAAAGTTATTTTCTATACTTTTTGCCATTTTTAACCATGTTTCATGGGAAAAAAACTTTTATATAAAGAAAAGTTTTAATAAGCAACATAAAAACAAGATTTTTAGCGCATAACACCCGACAATGTCGAAGTTTATTAATATTGTCTTTAAAAAAAAATTTGTAGTCGATTTTAGTTGGAAATGATGTACAGTGAAAGTGGTATTTATATTTTCCCAGATAATTATTATGTAAGAAATTAAAAATATAAACGTTTGCAAGAATGGACACTTTTGTTGAAGATTAAAAATAAAAAATAAATTTTCACATTTTTTTTTTTCATTTATCGCTCTGAAAAAATATACCAATCTGCCGTGATCGATGCCACCTCCTTAAAGGGATAACTCGGACAGGCTAGGGCCCCTCATAATTTGTGCGAAAACTCCCCTTTATTTTATTGCCTATAAACCCAAAAATTTAAGAGCAGACTAGAGCATTTAAAAAAAGATTTAAGACCAGAGCAAACAAAATCTTTTTGGCTTCAGAGCAGAGCAGACCATAGCAAAAGATCAAATAACCTGCTAGAGCGAGTAGGCAGTAGCAAACAATTTGAAAAATTTGCCGACCCTGGTGTTCACAAAAGTTAAGTCTTTACTTACGAAAAATTAAATTTTGTGTAAGTTTTACAATCTCAAATATTATGATTTAATATTTATTCACGAGATAATTTCATGTTTCAAAAAATAAATATATATTAAAAAAAAATAATCAATAAAATACATATTTAAGCTTGAATGCAAGTGCTATCTACCACTGACCAGAAAATCTACGGCATACAGGTGAATTTTAATTATTGATCATCAGGATAATAAATTAATAGAACCGCTATATTATTGACGATTACCAGTGTTTCTGGTAGTTTACTTTTGAAATACTCCAATTATAATCAAATTTATCTCGAAATTCAATCGGACCGGTACACGAATGCTGCCATTTCAAGATGGTGACCATTAATAAGCATGGAACGTTCGCAAATTTTTGTCAGGGCAAGAGTTTTTTTACTTACTCAATGCCGAATGATATTTCTGAGCAAGTTCAAAGGTTACCTACCTGAGTAGGTCTGAACGTGAAAAAATCTGATGCTAAATATTTTTTTTTAATTATGTTCAAATTGTAGCTTTGAAAATAAACCAACTGATCATTGCAAAAAATTTTTCAACAAAATTGCCTATGTTCAAATTTGTTATTTTCAAATAATAATTCAAGAAAAATTTCAAAATTAACCATAGGCAAATTAGGCAAATTGTTGCACAACTTTTTATAAAAATTTTTGTACTGAACGATTGTATGTTTCAATAGGCTACAATTTCATATAATTAAAAAATGTTATCAAAAAAAGTTAAGTCGTTCTGTTTTTGCTGGGTTTATATTTGATCAAAGAAATTTATATAATGCCGAAGCTCATTTATTTAATGATTTTTCTCATTTTCAAAACAAATTTGAGAAATTCAAATATCCGAGTCGTCAAGAGAAAAATTGATTATAATGTTTTATTAATCGACCAATTATGAGTGTCTTATTTGAAAATAAAAAAAATGCGCAAAAGCCTGAGAGCATAATAGATTTTGTGACTGAGGCGCTCCTAAGTTATATTTGACAATATTAAATTTTGAATTTTGCTAATCACGAATCGTTTTAAAACTTTTGGAACCTTCATGAAATCTTCGCGGTTGTTTTAGTATCAAACAAAAAAATCTTATATAAGTTGTTTAACGGAATCACATTTTGGATTTCAAATAACTTAACTTCATTTTATAATATTTTTTTTATCAAATATATTTATTTTTTGACGTTTCGCTCAAATCAATATAATTCGTTTTTTCTGTAATTTTTAATCATATGTAGGTGGTGAAATTTTGCTTTAACGATGGAATGGAAACCGAACCACCATATGTATGCAGAAGGGTGGAAGCAGTCAAGCTTCGGGAATCACAATACATGCAATATCACTTGGAATCGAAGCAATAGCAGGAGTAGAAATGATCAGTCAGGAAACTGAAATTAAAAGTTTTCAAAAAAGTGACATAAATAACATATTTGTTGAAAATCGCTTAATTGAAAAGTGTGGCGTTAATGATGAAACTATAAATCATGCAAAAAATTTTAAAATATTATGAATTTGCAATTAATGTTTGATTGCCATGAATTTTCAGATAAAATCATTATCAGGAAAGATCATATTTTTTGGTAATCAATATTTAGTTAATAATATTTGGTTAATCAAATATATTAAATCAAATTGGAAAAAACATAACAAAGCAGGGTTCGGCGTATAGGTGCAAGTATTTCGCCAAAAATCTTCACCTAAGCGCCATCACCTATGCGCCGACTCTGCTGGTATATTAGATTTTTTACTTTAGCTTGTGTCTTATTCGTTGAAATTTAACAATGTGAAGCGTTTATTCTGGCCAGGGTTTCTCAAACTGAAAATTTTAATTGTTTTTATATCCCTTTATCACACGTTAAAAGGAGCAGTGTGCTACGCATTCTAACCAAAAAGTGATATTATTTGTTAATAACTCCGCATACGAATAAAATCATTCGACATGATTCATTCATTATATTTCTATAATTTTATGTGGGGACCCTTCCACAATCTAGATTTTCTGATCTTCAAATAAGAGAGTTTTACAACTTTTTGATTTTTTTCATCATCAATGAAAAGTTTAAAAATATCGAAAAAAAAATGCATGATGTTCTGAATTTAAAGTTATAAATTACAATTTTGAAGTTATTTATGAAAAATAATTTCATTTAGCGACAGGCTGCGCAAGAGCAATTAATTTTTATAAACAATGTGTATACACATCTAGTAATTAAGGTGGATCTGATATATTTGCTCCCGCAGTTTCTGATCGTCTAATACAATGCTTCAGTCGTTATCTGATGCATTTTTAATCTCAATTTCAACGAGACGCAAGGACAAGCTTTAACCATAGTATCGGAGTCCATGACTTCTCAATTGAAATTCGAATTCTTTGTACTTGATAATTCACTCGGACGAGATTACCAATATTTTTGTGAGCTGGCCAGATGACAAAGTAAGGGATATTTATTATCTGAAATAAAATGGGAACAAATGTTTTCATCATCAGAAAACGTCTTTAATTGTCAGGTTATTTAAACAAATTTTCTTAACAAACCACATGAAGAAACAAAAAAAATATTAAATTAACATTTTTCAAAAAAAAATTTCAAATTTTTTCTACAAAAAAAACTAATTTACAACATTAATTACTAAAAGTTTTGATATTGTTTTCAAACCGCAAAATTCAAAAATGAAGTTATAAAACACTGTTATCAATCCGTCAATAATCCTCTTTGAAAATTTTCCAAAAAAAATTTTTACCTTTTTCCAAGTGCACTTTTCAAATCTGATTTTTTTAATTTTCAAAATTCTAAAGTATAATTTTTCAAAATATTGTCAAATTATTTAAAAAATTATGTGTAATAAACCCCCCGGAAAGTTTCTTGAATCACCGATCGTTTACTTGATATTACCATCTAAAGAAAAGTTCAGATATGTGGCCTCTACAGATTTTCAAGTTCAAATGTTCATTCCAGTTAAATTGGAGGGAGTGACTATAAAAATAAAGGACAAGGAGATGTCGGGCACTACGATTTAGTTATCAAAATTGCACTGGAGACAGAATTTCCGGTTTCGATAACAGTTAATTCATTCCAAGAGACGATTCTTATCCAGTAAAAATGGCTACTCATGCTATCAACAAATCACAGAGTAGAATTAATCGAAAATTTCAAGAAAAACCTGAGTAGAAGAATAAGAAATAGTAGGCTTTTTTACTTTCAATTCGAAAAATCGGTGTTTTATAAAATCAAGGGCCCACTGCTGACAGATCGGATCATTTAAATAATGCGAAATAAAGGAATATTGGTGGCCGCTTCAAATTAAACCCGATTTTATAAGCATATTCTGAAATTCAGGTTTTTGATTGGTTGCAATTAAACCACGTTGTGTGGTTTCTTTCAAATCGTAACCATTTGTGAGCCTAGGGCCTTGACCGTAGTAATTCAACAGAAACCAAAATAAATGAAAAAAATCACATGTTTATTTTCATAACTCACCGTATTTTTGTATATTTATTTTCAAAAGTACTCCTCACTGACAAAATTTGAAAGGACTATCTGTTCTGAGCAAGTGCATGAAAAAGTGACCGTAATCTGGTCGACCTAAAATCAGCATTTATGACAAATCACATTCGAAGACTAGAAAAAAGGACCTCCCTTTTTAACAAATTTGATTTTTTTTAATAATTTATATAATTCTTATTATTATACAGATAAGAATTTTCAAAATACCTTTTCATTGAAACCAATTAAATCCTATAGAAACTGTGATCAATTTTAAAGATTAATAATGGTAGACAACAAATGTAGTGTTTTTTCTTTTTTCATATGTGAAATTATGTGCCTTAAATTTTAAAACGAATTAATTGAGAATCAATGGAAATTAGAAAAATATACTGAATTTTGTATGCGAGGAAACAACTTCCAACATATATAAGGCCAACGCTCAAGGACTATAGCCGTCTAACAATATTTTTTAGGAAGGTTACATTATTTGCGGAAGTCTACCAGGTTTGTATGCGGTTTTATGCAAAGCTTTTTGCACAACCTTATTCATCCCCAACTTACGAAACAGGGGTAATACTGTAAAATACTACTTACACGACGACGGATTAGACGATGATATTGAATGCACAAGGTAAACATTAAAAGTTTCAGCACCAGAAAATTTCGCAATTCTTCATTATATTTTTTATCACATGGACAAAGTATTTTTCGACGTTTTCTAGAAAACTGTCGATGGAAGGCGTAAATTTTAGAATTAAGAAGTCCCTTGGAGTTCGCAAGCTTTCGCATTAACAAAAATTTTATACAAACATTTCTTAAAAAACGCATAAATATTTATGTTCTTGTAGCTTGTTTACCAGCGTATTTTTACAATAATTTCCTTACTTTTAATTTGAATTAAAATTAGAATTTTCAGACCACAGCGTTTATTTATAAATTTAATTGCCCCTGGCGCGCCACCAACAAAGAAGTTTAACAAGGCAATTTAAACCTTGTGACACAGAGCCACATAGTGGCTCAAGATACCTAAAATCATTCAAAAGGGCAAACAAAACGGGATCGTAGAATATTTTTCAAACACATTATAAAAAATTCGATTCGGGGGCGGTTCCAAAAAAATAATTGAAAGTTTTTTGGAATGTTTGATTCAAGTATCACGGGGTGTGATATTAGGATTTTTCGTCTATATTTTAATGCCTTAAAAATATTTCGAAACTAGACATAAAATACAAATGTGAGATTTGGCCAGTTTTAAGGAAAGTGTTTTGTGCATGCATAACAGGTTATAATAAAAATATAATGGTATTCTAGGGCAGATAATTCTTTTCGATGTGAAATTTGCAAATTTTCAACTTTAAGTTGTCATGAAGTATCCATCGAAAAACTTGAGGTATCCATGAAAAATGATATAAAAAAGATTTGGCAATTTCAAAAATTCCAACAATTGTACTTCATGATAGAGTCTTGATTACTTCAATTACATAAGAAAAAGTGTTAATAATCTGCTTTTCTAGGAAAATAAACAATTTTATTTAAAATCATGATTTTTTCATGTAATTTTTTACTTATTTTATGAATTCTTTTGATTTCTGAAATTTAATCAAAGGCGACATAAAACTTTTTTTTTTCGTTTGAGTTTTCGTAGGTCAGATACTTGTGCTATCGTTCAACGAAATGTAACTGTAAATTACATTTCTGCAGCGTGATAACGTGTATGTGTAAAACCTTGATTGTTCTCACTTATATTTTCGAGAACTGAAATTATTAGAATATAAAATGTTGGATGCAAAAAAATTACCTTAAAACTTTACATGCAGAAAAAAATGAAATGTCAACCTGCCTTAGGCTTTCTGAACTCAAACACACTCAAAGAATCAAATAGCCACAAAACACTCGTGGGCTCTGGTGCCTGACGGAACTTTTGTCTTATGCTCCACAAGGGTTAACAAAAAAATCTGGTTAAAATTAATTAGTTGTAGAATTCAAATAACATTTATTATCGAATTCTAATTTTTTGTCACATTGCAGGTATTTTGTTAACTATACTTTGGTCACCATGGATGTCTTAAAAACGTCAAAAAAATACGAGGAAAAAAAGACTGATCATTTTTTCAAATTTCTGAATTGCTTTCGCGGCGTTATATTACGACAACTATTCTCCACCATTCTGTATTGGCATTTGATTACATTATTAAAAATCTTTGCAATCGTGAAGTACAGACGCCTACATATCTCACGTGAATCCCTATGTCGGATTTTGCGCGCGAATCGATAGAAAATAGGATGGTTCACCAGTCGCTCAGAAATCGAAGAGGAAAAGAAACTTTTCAGTTCTTCTCAAAAATGCTCAAATCCGAAATTTGAAAATAAAATCCGTTTCAAAGTCAGGGGAAAGCACAAATTAAATCGTGTCATTTTGTCTCATTAGATAAGTGAGAAGTTTATGGACCATTTTACTTTGTTGTTTACAAAAAGTTTTATAAACTGCTTCGGAATTTAACTGACTTTCAGCATGCTGCAGCTAGGTCCCGCCGGAAGCAAAGCATTGTCAATATAGGAACAAATCAACATACAAAATTATTGACATCTGTCGATGACTTTTGAAAAGTTAAGTTTCTCGGTCAGTTTAAAAATTGGTTTCCTCCTAGATGGCGTTAAAATGCTTATTCATTTATTTCAATTAAAAATGAGTCATGTTAATATCCGCATTCAATTAATTCAATCACAAAAAAATATATCTTTAATTTTAACTGCAATTTTGAAAAATTTAAAAAAAAGGAAATTCATTTTTGTTATCCTACGACAGGATTATATTTGGTTGCATTAACACTGACCAAAATGATTATTTCACAGTTGAAGATAAGACGGAGTATTTCAAAGACGATCCATAAGAATTAAAGGTGTCCAAAATTGAAAAAAAGTTTCTGTGCTGCAATACAGCTGTGATATAAATGATGAAAACAGCTCTCCTAACGTCTTATAACATCTCAAAAAATAATAGCTCTCAATAAATATCCAGGTGAGTGAATAAAAATATAAAAAATAAAGAAAGTTTTTGCGCAATTATATTTATTTTACATAACAGATTAGGGACGTCGTAGCACGATTGTGGCAGATTTGGAGTCAATTCCACTTACGAAATATATTAGTTGGTTATTATTTTGTGCTTATTATCGTTACGCTGAACCAGAATTAAAATGTGTATTTAAAGCTCATTAAAAATCATTTTTTTTTATCTATTTTAGGAACGATTTGAGTTCCAACTTTATTTTGAGATTTCGATAATTTTCAAAAATTCAAGCATTAAAAAATTATACGCTTTTCGTCCAAATTTTTTACTGATTTTGTCTTCTTGAATCTGTGAATTAAAAACAAACGAAAAACAGTCCACTTTACTATATTTTTCAAGCATGGCTACTATTTTCTGACCGCTGTTGAAAAATCATAAAATGTTTATTGTATTGTTGTGTCACCTTTTACGAAAATTTTTCGCGCAAATCAAGTCCAAAAATTTTTAATAGTGCGTTTTTGAAATCTCTATAGTTGATCAGGCCCGAAACACTTCGGTGAAATTTTCAGTTTAAATATTTGGTTTCCGTATTTCAACCGATGGGAATGTCAAGCGATATCGTTCTGAACTACTAATGGATAATTTACAAACAACTTGCTTGGACACCGGTTTGTGCCATTTTGCACGCAACTTTATAACATTTTGTTTTTGCAAAAAAAACTTAATTAAATCTCGGTGTTATAGCTCATTTCTTCTAAAATAAACATATATTTTCATATTTAAACGCAGACGAAGGTCAATTTTATTCCTTGAAAAGCTGTTTTCACCATTTTTCAGGAAAAGTTTCATATGGGAATTTTTTCATCGTGTCAACGTATACACCCACTTATTACGGATAACCAAAAAATGTCTAAGTTTATAAATTGTTTAAAACATTCTTACGCTCGGTTTGTTGGATAATGAGTTCCAATGAAAGTGTTTTTAACTATTTTTACAAATACTTAGTATGTTAAAAAATTATACGTTGCAAGAATAAACACTTATTATGAGATGGAAAATAAAAAAATAACATTTACATTTTTGTTTTTTTATATATCACTCAGAAAAATTTACAATCTTTGCCCACATCGCTGGCTACCCCTTAAGAGTGGGTTCCGCTGATTTGGGCCTCTTTCCAAGGTCATTTCCCGCGCAAATCTAGCCAAAGTGTATATCCAAAAACATTCTGTACTGACAGAACTAACCTTCCGGTAATTTTAAAACTAAACACAATCTTATACAATCCCACTTACGCCGAACCTACGCTTTTAAAAAGCCTCCTAAAAAGACACGCACGTTGAGTGCCTACTCTTTTCATCATTTTTTCATATTTTTTTTGGTCAGCTCGGGAGAAGCCTACCAATTAATGCAAAGCCTTTTGGTTTTAAAAGTTTGGCTTTCAGCGGCCAAAAAAGCCAAAACCGAAAACAAGAATTATTATTTATTTATGATTTAAATGTGAAAGTGCGCTAATTTGTTTCTTTTTGACGCTAACCGAGGTTAAAATAGCACCAACATCCGTTAAAAAGTTTATGTTATTACGGAAAAAATTATTTCTGAGCATTTTTTCTGGTTTCTAATATTTTGTCAAAAATGAAGGCTCAAAATGAAAAGTTGGACGTGGCCTTCAAAGAACGCCAATATAAAATTTCAAAAAAAAACTCTCTAATAGATTGTCGAACAAGGCTTGTGCTTCAGGATGCAGTATGAGCCGAAGTGTATCTTCTAACTGGTGGAGAATAGCTTTCGCCTGAGCCTCCCAAACTGCGGCATTTCGAAACAAATTTGGGCTAAAAATGAATATGATCATGCCCCAGAGACGCCGAATTGCAAAATGTTAAAAAAAAACGCTTTAATGGAATTGTTAAACGAAGTCTAGTGCTTCTATGCAGTAATGAGTCGAAATGTTTATCTCTCAAAACTTGAGGGATGTAATTAGCTTTTGCCTGCCTCCCAAACTGACCATTTCAAAATATTAATTTTTTGGTTTTTTTGCTTTTTGTCCGCTGAAAGCCAAATTTAAAACAAAAGCGCTTTTGCATATTCGCTTGTTTCCGGAGCCTGACACAGAAAAAAATAATAGAAAATGATGAAAATGAAGATAGCACTAACTGCGTGTCTTTTAAGAGGCTTTTGTGATGAAAAGTATATGATTGAGTTTTAGCCTCTTGTGTTAAAAAAATCAGTTAATAAATTACGCTTTTATTTCAACTTTAGATTAAAAGTTAACGGAAATTTTGAAAACCATGAGAGAACCAAACAGACTAGCGACAAATTTTTCTCTAATCGAATTTAGACCCAAAATTGATTACAAATAATTTCTATTGTTAAAAGCTGATACACTTTCGATCATAATAAAAAACATGCTAAAAACAAAATGGATATGAATTTGTCTTTAAAATTATTGTCCCTGAATGTCTTCAATATTATTTTATTTTTCTAAACATTTCCGAAAACTTTTTATTTTGACCAAACATAACTTTCAATCTATTCATGCTTAAATTTTTTACCGATAAATGATAATTTTTGTAATTTTTAATAACGTAGGTGGTATTTTATTTTTTCAATCAAACATGTGCAAAGTTCGTGTAGCGCATACGAGAACCAATACGCACTGCTTGCGCTGAATCTGCGAATCCATTTTAAATATAATCAGTTTTGTACATGTTTTTGTCTCCATTTTGTAATTTTAAACGACGGGAATTTTGACGCTTGGCATCCTTCTTAGGCTACTAACTTATCAGAATAATCCCAAAAATCATTTAATATTTATAAGAATTTCCAGGTATTCCAAAATTCGAATTGGTCACGCGCGGCAGCACGCTCTCGTATTTGGCTGTGACAACACCACACCGCAGTCTCCTTCTTGTCGACCACTAGAGCAGTGTTTGCAAAATTGTTATTTTGCATTTAGTAACTCATTTTCAGACAAAATCAATAATTGAAATTATAAGTTATGCTTCAAATATGAAGGCAAACGTTTCTCCCAATTTATTACAAAGTCTGAATTTTCGATACCGAAACGGCGTATGATACAGTAGTAATGTTGAACAAACTCGAAATTTCTCGTTTGATCAAATTGTATTGCATTATTTAGACGCGGTAGTAAAAGAACTCAAGCCAAATTAGTAAGTAAAGACGATACGCATCCGCTGCTTCGCTTCTTAAACAAAAAATTTCAGGATCAAAATTTTAAGTTGATTAATTTCATATTTTTTTCGAGTAATCAATTTATTGATATGTTTGCAAGTGGTGCCACATTTATCGTCTAAAATGATTGTTGTTAATTTTTTTTTAATTTTACGATTTTTTAAAATTTTTAGAAAGCATTTGATTTCATATGTAAATCTTAACATTCGCATTCAAACAAAATTGTAAAACCCAAAAACCAAAAAACAATTATCATTTTTAATTTAAAATAAGTGCGATGATACGTAAACAGAAATCTCTGAACCGAAAATTCATAAAAAAAGCAGTATTGGGTGATTAACTCAATACTTAGCTTTCCACCATATTTCGACTTATAGAAATAATGGTAGATTTCCGAACTTCTTAGGTTGAATAAATATTATTGCTAATGAAAAAAAAATTATTGAATTTTTTTGTAGTCACAGTGATCAATAAATATAGATATAACGCATTCGCGTTTTTCCAGTATTTAATAATATAAAAAACATATGCAAATCGTAGTATGCCAACCGATTTTGGCCTATTTTTAACAAATTTTAAATTATAAAACACATAATCCCCCTTTTCATCGGCCCTTTCGGCCGATGTTGAGCTCCATTTAACCAATTCGAATAAAAACCCAAAATCCCCTACTTAAATTCGCTTCGGCCGATTTTTGGCCTCATTTTTTAACAAATTTGAATCTAAAAGCATAAAATCTTATTTTTATTCGTTTTCCGATTCTTCAAATTTTACTCTAAGTGATTTCAAAAATTTGGTAGCAAAAAAAATTTCGAATTTTGTTTGCGCGTTTCAGCCAATTTAAAAAAATGAAAAAAATTCGAAAATTGTTTTTTTGATAATTCGAAAAATTCGAAATTTTTGTGTTCTTTTTTTATTAAAATATCGCTGAAAACGCCCACAAATTTTTTTTCTGACTATTTTTTTTGCTACTTAAAATTTTGGAAATAACTTAGAAAAAACGAATCCCAATCTTCAAAAAGAAAATATTTCCGCCGGCACCTAGCTCACCTGAATGCTTTGATTGCCATCACACCGTGGTGATTATCCATGAATGAAATATAACTTTCTGAGGCGTTCTTGACGGAGTTTAGGACTCGAAAAAACCGTCTTTTTGTAAAAAATGCCGATTTTTATTTAAGAATTAAATTTATCATTTTTCTCGAGAAATAGATTTTAGAAAAAAAAATCTCACCACAAAACGCGCATAAAATTCACAAACTGATTATTCTGAAAAGTCACCTACGTGTGTCGGTTTTGACCCAAAATCGAATGTGAAACGCTACAAATACTATTGAGTAATTTAGTTTCAGCCTCATCACAATAGCAAAAAAAGCGTTGTTTTTTCTGATCATTAAAAGATGTGGGGACAATAATTGGACTGTTTTTTTACACATTTTCAAGGGGCGAAATTTCTGAGTTCTGGCGTTAGAAATAATTTAACTTTTTTCCCAGTACGATAGAACAACTCTTTAGAAGTTATCATATTCAGGCATCTATTCTCCAATCTACGCTCAAAAGAATTTCAGTAGTCGTTCCTAAAAACGCTTAAAACAGCTTCTCCTCAATCATTCTCATCATTTTTTATTGTTATTTGCAATTTACTTTATATCTATCATGCACATACCCAAATGCCCTTTTTAATTTGCCCCTAGTGTCAAAAGCTTATTTGGACCTCACGCAAAAGCCTTATCTTCCTAAAAATATATTAGATTTTTTTAATTTGTGGCATCAAATTCACCGCAAAGTCTGATTAGGTGAAATGACCCCCCTTTTTTTCGTTTTTTTCTCCAAAGTTCAGGAAACCGACTTGTGAATTCTAGTTCTTTGTTGAAATTTCTTGAACTTTTGAAAAATAAAAAAAAATTAAAAGTTTGAAGTTGCCGTTTTTGCAGAAATATGTTCAACCTTGAGTGTCGTCATTTTTACTAGTTTAACTTATATAAAAAATCTTTAATCGAAATTGTAACTATTTTAGTTCGAATCTTAATTTTCAAAATATGATTATGATTTTATATAAAATTTTTTTTATCTAAACACCGTTTTATTGAAAAAAATCAAAAAATAAGAAAGCAATCCTACGGACTCAATTAAACACACGAGAAATTCTCTACAAAATAGGTCAATCAAGAAAATATTCTACATGTATTAACTCTCATATCGTCACCCACACCCTAAAAGATTTTTAAACAAAAAAAAAAAAAAAAAACACCAAATATAATTCTTGAGTCCATTATATTTTTTTTCTTTCATCGGGATGATTTTTTCACCTCCGTATTAGTCATTATTACTTTTTCATAATAGTCTGAATTACAACCTACACATTCAAGCAACCAATGATGTTTTTTATTTGGAGTTAAACAACACATAAGTATCTGAGAGGGTAAATATGTTTTTGTTGTTATCCCCTCTACGAAAGCGATGAGAAACCCACATAAACTCTTAAGATTATGCGAGGGTTTTGTTGTGCAATAAATCTTTCTCGATTACTGACTCTACTTCATCTGCATGATCGACTAGTATGACTTTTCGTCCATATAAATCATATCTATCCGAAATTTATAGTTTTCTTGAAAACCATAAATAAGTCATATTATCATATCATTCATGTTTGAGTAATAATCTCGATGGAAGAAAAACCAATAATATAAACAATAAAAACAAGCTAAGCATCATTTGCCGATAATATTCTTACAGGAAAGGCATTCCGAGCAAATTTGCTGATTGAATTGAATATTTCGCCGGCTCATAAATTTTTGCTGATCGGATCGGACCAGAGCTGGAAAGTAATAGTGTCAAGATCGCATCTGAAACTTTGATTTGAATTAACTGATCGATCGAGTGATCGAATCATTCCTCGGTTAGCCATCCCTGATTCTGAACATTAAAAGGTTAGTTACCAACAATTTTGTTATATCGACACAGCGCCATAAGAACATTCTCTAACCACGATTAATTCTCAGCTTGAAAAATGAAGGCAGCGAAGAGGCCAATATTTAATTTATCGCTCAACATGGACATTTTTAACCAAACGAATTTATTAGAATCGGCCACAGACATTTTTAACCAATCTGATATTTTAATCGGCACATGGAAATTTATCAAATTGATATTTAAAGCGGCATTTTTTATTTTGAGGAAAGAAAAAATTATTGCAAATTAAAATATTTAATAATTTTATAAATTACACTATTTTTATTTATTGTTATTTTTCAGAATTTACGATGTTTGTTCGATTTTATGAACAGACTCGTTCCATTTTGACATAAGGTGCTTCAGTCAAGCCAAGTCGTGTTTGGTGGAATTTTATCAATTCTAATGTAACACTTTTTGTTGCACAAACATTCAATGATCTTTGCATAGAGGAAATCCCACAGTTTTTTTAGCGCGCGTCCAGAGCCTGGAGAGTGCTGTCACCTCTCAAAATTGGCGAAACCAAGTCAAACTAGGAATTTTAAGTACTCCCATCTTTCCTTAATTAATTTGGAGCAAAAATGGTATAATGGCATTTCGAAATTTTACTCCCTGGTGTTCTTAAAATGACAAATAGTACGGAATGATAAAACCGAAATATAAACACGGAAAAAATTAACGACGAAATTTTTTGTTTCATTTGATACTTTTTGGAGAAGGCCAAGTTGTGTATGCACCTTTTATCAAATTTGAAGTTCGAACACGTATTTCGGGCGAAGGCTTCAGTGTAGAAAAAAAAATTCGCATTTTTTTATAACTCCACAAGTCTCCTGAGAAAAATACAAGTAATAAAATACTTTAATCTCTTACCCTTTAAAGTCTGTCAAAATGCTGCAGAGAACACGTCTATATGCAGTCAAACACATACAAAAATTTGAAAGATTAAAAAATATAAAAAACTGAAAATTTTCGACAAATCTATAAATCAAACTTAAAAATAATGTTTGCCCAATTGTTAAAGAAAATATTACAAACAAAGTTTAAGAAAATTTGTCAAATGTTCGAGAAAATTATCAAAATTCCAAACAAAGTTTCAAATTAGAACAAATTTTAGAACAAAAGAAATTTCAAATTTAGATAATTAAAGAATATATTGTAAATTTTTTTATTTTAATTTTTATTTTAAAAGAAAATTGTTCCAATTTTCAAAAATCATTTTAATAATTATGAAAAAACTTTCAAATTTTTGGAAAATTTACAAATATGTTTTAAAATTAATTAAAATTTCATATAAGAAAAAAAAAAATATCATAAATTTTTTAAATAAACTATTAAAATGCTTTGTAAAACTTGAGAAAATATCACTTATAAAAGATTTAATTGTTTTTACAAAATTATTAATTTTGCATCAAAAATTATCGAATTTAAGAAAACTTCATAAATATTTATAAAAGTTTAAATTAATTGTTAATTCCAAAAAAAAATGTACATCTTTGACTTTAATTTTCATTTTTTTTCAATATTCATAAAGTATTGAAAATATTTATGAAATATGATTAATTTAGCTGTGTTTTCGAAATCGAGAAAATAAATGAAAAATTTAGAAATCCAAAGATCATTGTCAAATAATAAACAGCTTAATTTTTCAGTATTCAAAAACAATTACAATATTACCTTTACTTTGACAATGGTCTTGATTGCGAAATTTTTTGGGTTAATTCAAATCTTCGAAAAATTTCTCAAGCTGATAATAACAAAGCTAACGAAAATTTTACAAATTTTCTTGTTGATACTGAGATTCTCAGGTATTAAAATTTTCTAATTGCGAGAGAATTTCAAATTTAAAACCAATTCGTATTTCAAAAAACATTATCATTACACATTAAAAAAAAATTTGTTCAAGAATTGCAAAAAAAAATTTTTGACTTCAACAAAATTTTAAATCATTTATTAAAATATCTAACATTTTCTTCAAATTCGATAATTTGTTCTTCAAAATAAAAAGCTTGTTAAAAATTTGACATTATTTTCATAATGGAAATTTCTTTAATATTCTACAAACATAAAATTTTTATATTTTATTACATAATTTTCTAATATTTTTGTTTAAAAAAAATTCAAAAAATGGAAAGTTTGCTCCACAATAAGGAAATAATTATAAAAAATAACAATTTTCTTTAAATCAAAAATAAAATTTAATTTTTCTCCAAATTTGATAATTTTTCTTCCAAATTTGAGCTTCCTAAATATTTGACAAAATTTTGAAATATATACAAATGTCATTAAAATTTGACAAATTCTGAAAACAATTATACAAATTCTTTAAAATAAATTTGTCACTTTATGAAATTGCCAAAATTTTGATGAAATTTGCCAAATTTTGATTGAATTTGCAAAATTTTGATGAAAATTTTGCAAATTTGATGAAATATGCCCAAATTTTGATGCAAAATTGCCAAATTTCGATAAATTGCAAATGTTAGAAATTTGCCAAATTTAAAAGAAATTGCCAAATGTAAAGAAATTATGCAAATTTGAAAGAAAATTTGCCAAATTTTAAAGAAATTTGCCAAAATTTAAAGAAATTGTATAATTTTTCAGAATTTGTCAAATTTATAGACAATGTATAATTTTCAAAATTTGTCAAATATTTATGTAAAGCTAAATTTGGAAAACAAATATCAAATTTGGAGAAAAATATTTAAAATTTTAGTTTGATTTAAAATTGTTTTATTTTTATCAAAATTTTCTTATTGTGGAGAAAAACTTTCCGTTCTTTTGATTTTTTTAAACAAAAATATTAGAAAATTATGTAATAAAATAAAAAATTTTTTATTTTGTAGAATATTAAAGAAATTAATCCAATTATAAATAATTTCAAAAATTTTTACAAAGCTTTAATTGTGAAATAAAAATTACGAATGAAGAAAATTTTAAAATATTTATAAAATTTTAAAATTTTTTGAAGTCCAAAAAAAATTTTTTCAATTCTGAACAAAAATTTTTAATTTCATGATAAGTTTTTTGAAATTAAGCTTTTTCACCTAATCTTGACAATGTTTTTTAATTAACGAAAATATTGTTTTTAAATTTGAAATTCTCCTTCGCCAAATTATAAAATATTAAACTGAGAATCTCATAATCAACAAAAATTGTAAAATTTCTTAGCTTTTTAATTATCAAGCTTGAAAATTTTTCGATTTGAAATAACAAAAATTTCGAAATTCAAAGACCATTGTTCAAATAAGGTAAAAAAAATTGTAATTGTTTGAATACTGAAAAATTAAGCTGTTATCTTATTTGACATGATCTTTGATTTCTAATTTTTTCAATTATTCTCGATGTCGAAATAACACAAGCTAAATTTATCAATTTATACAATATTTTCAAATACATTTATGAAGAATTGAAAAAAAAAATGAAAAAAATTACGTTCAAAGTTGTACAATTTTTTATTGAATTCAACAACCATTAAACATTTATAAAATATTTATGAATTTTCTTAAAAATTCATAATTTAATCAAAAATTTAATAATTTGTTAAAACAATTAAAAATCTTTATAATTGAAATTTCTATCAAGTCTTACAAGCCATTTAAATAGTTTATTAAAAATTTATGATATGTTGCAAATTTTCTTTTCTTAGATATGTAAATTTTAATTAATTTTAAAAATATTGTAAATTTTTCCAAAAAATTTGAAATTTTTCCATAATTAGAAGAAATATTTTTGAATCGGACAATTTTCTTTAAATTCAAAATAAAATAAAACAATTACAAATTATATCTTTAATTCTAAATTCGACAAATTTCTTTTGTTTCTAAAATTTTGTTCTAATTGAAAACGTTGTTGGAATTGATAACTTTTCTCGAACATTTGACAATTTCTTAAACTTGTTTGTACTGTTTTCTTTAACAATCAAACAATTTATTTTTAAGTTTTATTTAAATAATTGTCGAAAATTTGTCAGTTTTTATTATTTTTTTATATTTCCAACATTTGGTATGTTTATGACTGCATATAAATGTCTCTCTGCACATTTACCCAGAACATTCTAGTATGCAGTTAAAGTATTTTTATTACATTTATTTTTCTCAGAGATTGTGGAGTTAAAAAAAAATGCAATTTTTTTTTTTCACCTTGAGCCCTTCGCCCGAAAATCGTTTCCGAAACTTCAAATTTTGATAATAACAACTGGCAACACAAAACTTGGCCCTCTCCAAAAAGTATGCAAGATGAACAAAAAATTTCGTCCGTTAAATTCCGGTTTATATTCGGTTTATCATGTTCCGCGTACCTATTTTGCAGTCATTTTAGACACCAGATTTAAAATTTCGAAATGCCATAACCTCATTGTTGCTCCAAATTTAATAAGGAACACGATGGGAAATACTTAAAATCCTAGTTTTTAACTGGTTCTCGACCCAATTTGAGAGAGTGACAGACCTACTCTCCAGGCTCTGGACCGACCTAAAAAACTGTGGTCCTCTATGCCAAGAAAACCGATCATGAATGTTTGTCCAGCAAAACTTTTACTTAAAATTAGTAAATTCCACCAAAACACGACTTTGTTTGACTGCAAAAGCAGGCTCCTTACTGTCAAAATGACGCCCCATCCTGTTCCATAAAAATCGAAACAAAAACTCGTAATTCTGAAAACAATTAGACAATAAATAAAAAATAAAGTAGATAATTATAAAAGCTTTATTAAATATACTTTAATTTCAATAATCTTTTCTTCCTCAAATAAAAAAATGGCCGCCTTTAAATATCAATTGAATAAAATTTCCATGGCCGATCTAAATATCAGATGTATAAATGTCCATGTAGGCGAGTCTAAAATCTCCGTTTGTTAAAATGTCCATGTGGCCGATCAAAAAATTCAATATTGCCTCTTCGCTGCCTTCATTTTTCAAGCTTGAGAATTAATCGTGTTAGAATTCACTATATGGCGCTGTGATCGATATATTCAACATTTTAGAAAGTAAGTATCAAAATTGAAGTAAGATGTAATTGTGAGACTACCAAAGATCATTCGAACCATATTTCTCGTGAATGATATTAATTATCACGCAAAGAAAGTATCTTTTCTCAAACTTTTTAACCATGCGTTCGTTTTATATTTTTCGCCTTATTTTTTAATACTTATTCGTATTCAAAATTTGGATGCATAACCTCATTTTGAATAAATTAAAGTTTGATCCCTATTACTATACAAAAAGTAGAACAAAAATTACAGGAGCCCGATATTCGCCGGCCTAATATCGCCGAGTTTGCCCGAAATCCCGATAAAAAACCTACGCAATTTCAATATTTTTAGCTTAAGATACTTCTTGTCCCAATAATCGTCAAAATCGCTGAAATTTTTTTGAAGTAATGTACAAATGTACTTTGTTTGGCTCATGAAGACGCCATTTCTCATAAGAATTTCCCAAATTTACTTCCTTATTATTCATTTAATTTTAACTAGTTGTTTAAAATCTTATAAAATCCATAAAAAAATTTAAAATCCCATAAAAATTTTGAACAGAATCCTGTAAGGATATAACTTATATCATATAAGTCATATATATGAGATGACTTATTTCGAACGACTAGCGTTTTTTCATTTTTTGAACAAAAAAAATATTTCTGTCGCCATATCGCCCAATTAGCAAAAAAAACTTTCGCGAATATTGCCCCCCCCGGTATTGAATTTTATGACAAATTTGGAAAATTTTCAGTATTATTGAAATATTTTTTGGAACAATTATATATCGTATAAACTCTTTTATTAGGCGACATTAAAATTGATTTTCTCGAAACAACATCCTTCTCATTGAATCCGAAAAAATTGACTGTCCCCCCACATTCATGCAGTAACAAACGTAAGTATTAACGAATCCGCTCTTTAGCGACTTTTATTCTATTTAAGTGAAATGTTGGTCTATGTCAGTGAAAAACGTGGGGGTGTGGGGGGGTATTTTGGTGGGGGGTGTGGGGGGGGGGGGGGGGTGAGGGCGGGGGGGGTGGGGGGGGGGTGGGTGGGGGGGGGGGGGGCGGGGGGGGGGTAAATCTGTCAGAGCTTTGGATTTATTCAATATTTTGCGAAAATATATAAAGAATTGAGGAAAATTTCTCGCAGGTTAACACAAACATTAATTTCGCTATAATTGATAGGAAGGGCTCGAAATTGCATAATTAAAGCCTTCTATGAATTTAAATTAATTTCTATTAATATTAATATTAAAAGGCCTTCTTTTTTATCATGTTCAAAAGGAATCATTAATAATGTGGTTAACCTAGCGAACAATGATCTCAATTATTTATTTAGTGTTTCAAAAATGATTAAATAAATCGAAAGTATAACAGATTTTTAATTTTCTAATCCAAAGAATCAAAGTTAAAACATGTCTCAAAAAAACATANAAGTAAACCAACTAATTCATTTCGTAAGTTAAATTGACTTCAGTCTGCCGAGTCGATGCCACCCCCTTAAGGGGGACTGGTCGCTGGAATTGATTTTTCCGGATGAGAAATCAGCCTAACCAAAAAATTATGGGACAATTAGGATTAGCCATGTTGTAGATCTACCCTTAATCTTGTCAAAACCATTAGTCAATGACTGTTTGTTCCGATACACTCTGAGATACGTTACCAGTACAAAGTGTCCCTCGACCAAATTTCAAAATCTATCTCCTCCCAGGGTTTATTTAGAAAGCAGCTCAAATTATAACATATTCCGTATGACTTATAAACTTAGGTCCTCTAGAAGCGTTTTTTCTAAAAATCACTTCAGTTTTTATAGAAATCGCAGAAAACTACCGATTTTTTGCGATTTTAAGCATTTTTTTCACCAAAAATCTATCTCCTCCTAGGTTATATTTTGGTATTCACTCGAATTCGAGCAAACACTAGCACAGAACAAATAAAAACTCCTCTAGAAGCGTTTTTTCAAATTTCAACCCCAAACTCAAAATATAAATTTTTGAAGGTCAAGTGAAAAAAATTCCGAAAAAAAATGTGCTTCGATTTTTTCGAAAGTAGTATCAAAAGAAAGCCACAAAAACACTGATCAGAAAGTTGGTTTACGTCAAGGTGAAATTTTCAATTTTTAGTAGTTAAATTAAAGCAAACGTTATTTTTGAACTTCATTTTGAAAAAAATACTCGAGAAAAATCGAAAAAACAAAAAAATTTCGAAAAATTTATTTTGATAATTTGGTCGGTAGAACACTTGGTTATCATCCCAAATCAATTTGGACCATTTTCAAAGCCCCAAATGCCTCATAAAACCAGCGACCAGTACCCCCTTAAGACGACACTTTACCTAGGAAAGGGAATCCGAGCAGATTTTGTTGATCGGATCAGATCGAAAATTTCGGGTCGCAAAACTTTTGCTGATCGGATCGGACCCGAGCTGGAAAAAAATGTTCCCATATTTTTTCGCCGAAACGGCCAATATCGCCAAAAATCACAATATCGCATTAAGAAAATAACTTTTGACGATTAAGGGCCTCCCCTTTCAATTCTTATCTCGAAAACCGCAATTTTCAAGTAGAGTTTTAAAAATTTGGGTTTGCTCTTTCAAATTCCTTATGCAAAATAAATTGAAATTCCAACTGCCTTAGGCTTTCTTTAAACAACGTCCAAAGCTGAGCCGCTATATCGGCTCTGTTGCCTTGACGGAACTTTTTTTTATATTAAAGATTTTTTATTTACTGACGTTTCGTGTACTTAGACATTATCTAAGTAAGGTATTTTTCAGAGAAATATTATAAGTGTGAACTTAAGCAAAGCTCTAGAACGCGATCGAAAACTTGTGAATTGGGCTTTTTCTTCCTTACAAATTTTGGAGTGCCCATTTTTGAGTAAAGTACGAAGAAGTTTTTCATCTTTTGGACGTTTCAAACTGGGGCGTAATGTTTTTTAAAGTATGCTCAGTGTTGATACGTTCAAAAGTAATTTAAAACTCGAAGGCGAGTATTTTGAAGTGAGATCTAAAGTACTCATATACTAAGGACGTTTTTGCGCGGGCTTTAAATATTGGTATGAGTTTTCGCGTTTTATTTTTGCGAGGGATTTTTTGTACATCTCACAGTGGGCCTTATGGTAAAAATAGCCTGCCCTTTGACGGCTGTTTATGATCGCGGATGCGTGTGTTAAAGGGCGTTTACACATACCGACATAGTCTGCAGCAGCTGTCTGCTCGGAATCGCCAAATCAAGTGGTAATTGGTGTCGGGAGTTCAAAAGTTGAGTCGGTCTGGTTTACCAGATCGCGAGAATAGTTGGGCGATTTTAACTGTTCTAAATGCGATGTTAATTGAAATTGGGGAGAACATCTTTTCATTTTTTAGACAAGTGCATTGCGTACATCTCAGTTTTGTAACATGAGTATTGTAAGCACAGAGACGTGTCAATTTTTATTTTTTCAGGTTTTTTGGTTTCTCAAGAAGTTTCTTCATTTTGTTTTTCACGAGGGCTTTGGGGTATCCGTTTCTATAAAAAATGGTTTCCATGATTTTAAGCCCTGCTGCGAGATAAAATCATTAGAGCTTGCACTCTCTACATTGTGAAATTGAGTCCATATATTTGAAATAAGGTATTTTTTTGGGGTGATAGATTTTTCGTAATTTTGTAAAATTGTATTTAGGCCGAATTTCGGGTATTGTTTAAATTCAATTTTTTCGTCTTCTAGAAAAAGTTCGCCGTCTAAAAAGATGAAACTGTTTTCTGTCATATTTGTACATGTAAAAACTAGGTCTTTGTCCCAACTATTGAGTTTTTTGAAAATTTTGGGAAAGCTACGATTTTTATAATACAAAATATGTCATCGGCATATCTTAGCCAACTAATAATGTCACCGGATTTTTCGAATTTTTTTATGACATCGATTTCCATCATGTGGACGAAAAGATTCGATATTATGCTGGATAAACATGAAC